>CAUYON010112212.1:0-25158 GCA_963573935.1 Arctocebus calabarensis | reverse complement strand
CCAGAATGTTTATTGCAGCCCAATTCATAATTGCTAAGTCGTGGAAGAAGCCCAAGTGCCCATCAACCCACGAATGGATTAATAAATTGTGGTACATGTATACCATGGAATACTATGCAGCCTTAAAGAAAGATGGAGACTACCTCTTTCATGTTTACATGGATGGAGCTGGAACACATTCTTCTTAGCAAAGTATCTCAAGAATGGAAGAAAAAGTATCCAATGTACTCAGCCCTACTATGAAGCTAATCTATAACTTTCATATGAAGGCTAAAACCCAATTATAGCACAAGAAATGGGGCAAGGGGCAAGGGAGGGGAGGGGAGGGGAGAGGATGGGTAGAGGGAGGGTGATTAGTGGGATCACACCTACGGTGCATCTTAGAAAGGTACAGGTGAAAATTATTAAATGTAGAATATAAATGTTTTCATATAGTGATTAAAAGGCCATGAAGGCTATGTTAAATAGTTCAATGAAAATATTTCAGAATGTATATAAAGTCAGAACATTGTGCCCCATGATTGCACCAATGTACACAATTATAATTTAATAAAAATTAAATAAAAAGAAAAAGAAAAAAAGAAATTCTACTTCTAAAAATTTATCCTTTGCATGGAAATTTGGTAATATGTATCAAAATTTAAAATGTGTTTAATGTTTAATCCAGAAATTGTACATTATAGGAACTTATTCTGCCTATATAGGATACTAACACTTTTATGAACAAAATGCCATGTAAATATTATTCGTTGCATTAGGCTTTGTAAAAGCTTGGAAATTTTAAGTAACTTAAATGTCCATTATTAGGAGACTAGTTGAGTAAATGAAAGTATTTCCCACAATATTCTTTAATTGTTAAAAAGAATCAAAAATTCCATATAATCTGATATGGAAAAGTGTGTCATGAAGAAAATTTCATGACTTCTTTATGTAAAAAATACAAAATATGATTATATGTACTTGTATATTAATTTAAAAGCTGTGAAAAAGATACACCATTAACTGTTAATGCAGTTTCCACTAGGGAATGGGCCTGAACCATTGTTATACAAACACTGCTTCTAAATGAGAAATATGCTAATTATAAATTATTTTGTTATTTATTAATATCAGCTCCTTATGCTAAGTTATTATTGGCAGTGTTGGAGACATTTGAAAATAAAGCCCTTCTCCCCAAACTGTTCTGCCACTCTGATCATCCACTAACTGTCCATCATTCTTTACCTGTCAATTATTATTCCAACTAACCCGTCTGTCCTCTGTTGACTTTACTAGGACGCTCATTACTTAATGATCTAAATATAACTTTATAGACTGAAATAGGTAGATTTCTTATTTGCATCTTCCCTGAGAAGGGATGGTTGACAATGTGCATAAAGGACTTGCATTTTAAATGCCACACACTACAGAGGAGAAGGACGGGCTCACTGAGAACTCAATGAGAAGCCAGGCTGTGGCTGTGTCACAGTCTGATCAGCAGGTGAGACTGATTTCAACATCTAAGCCCAGCTGTAACTTCTGGCTAGAGCTTGAATTTTCAATGAGCTGCTTAATTTCTAAGGGCTAGAAGCTGAGTTAGGCATTTATACAGCTGGGAACATCGTCTGGCATAAGCCTGAAGGTTTTCCTTTGAACATCTTCATTCCTTCATATGATCAACTACTGGAGAAGACAGTGCACAGCTTGAGTTACTTAATTTCCCATTGAAAATAATATTGCATATTTAGATGTGCAAATATGACAGAGCTCATGTAATTTTACCTGGCCTTTCACATACTAAATTGCAACTTTCTTTATTCTCTGTGCTTCATAGCAGTGTTCTGATGAAAACTGGCCCAAATATTATTCTACATTTGGACTATAATCTTCACCATATTTTCATGTTAGGACATAAGTTATTTAATATGTTTCTGTGATAATTTGCTGCCTAGTGCATATGGATTTTTTGTTTTTAGTTTTTGTATTTGTTTGGTAAAGAATGTAAAAGAAGATCAGAAGAAGAGAGAAACTTTCCTTTTAGGAAAGTGAATATTTCTCTTCTGAGTTTTTATTCCCATCAAAGGCTGTAAGAGTTGACATTGAATTCTTGGGAGAATGTAGATAAGTTTAAATAGAAATAGTAAAGATGGTAGTTTCCAAGATAATATGATCTATGGGCTTCTGACACCCAAAATTGGACTAATGACACCAAACATATCTTTCATAATAGCTTTCTTCAATGCCACAAGCTATTTATGGCTCAATATTTTCCAAACCCTGATTAAAACACAAATATTTTAGAAAGAGTGATCTTTTGAGGCCACATTCAGTCATTAATCTCTATGTCCATCATATCACTTTCCAGTGCTAGAAGCTAAGAAGGACTTAAACACAAAATAGGCAATAAGGAACTAGTAGAAAGTTCTGTCTAGGATGAGTGGAGGTGGGAGGAGAACTCTAGGTCATCAGCAAAAAAAAATGGATCAATATCTACATATCCAAAATGTGTTTCACTTGCAAAACAGAGAAAACAGAATTACAAAATAATAGCATCCAAATATTTAATATTGCCAAAGGTATAGTGCAACTGAAAATCACATTAGGGATAAAAATAAATGTGTTTAAAAAGAAGTTTAGAATTCCAATTCTACAGACATGGTACTCTAAATAGATATGAAACTGTTTCATACTTGAAACACATAAAACTTTTGGGCAAAATAATACCCCCCAAATATTTAACAAATATCAAAGTTTAAAGAAAGTGAGAATTCCCCAAATGACAGGAATACATACAACAGGGACATAAAGACAGAACAGTAGGGGAGACTAGAGAGAGTCTAGAGGAAGTGGTATTGAATGTAGGAATACAAGAAGATTGCTCAAGTCCAAGAGTTTAAGGTTGCTGAGAGCTATGATGTCATGGCACTCTACCCAGGCACAGAGTGAGACTTTAATCTCAAAAAAAAAACCCCAACCTAGGAATAGGTCCTACAGGCTGTATGCAGCAATGATTTAAAAAAATAAATAAATAAATAATAAGCCTTCAAGGTGATTGTGATGCAAGCCCAAAAGGAATTCTTACTGGCATGTACAAGGAGAAATAACAAAATCTGACAACTAAATTTGTGAACTTGCCACAGCGCACTTACATCAGCAGCACTGTACAAACCACATGCTAAGGTTTCATAACCTTGGGACATCAGTGGAGACTGAGGCAAGAGAATCGCCTAAGCCCAAGAGCTGGAGGTTGCTGTGAGCTGTGACACTACAGCACTCTACGGAGGGCCACAAAGTGAGACTCTGTCTCTAAAAGAACAAAAAAAAATAGCATAAAAGTTAATTTTGTCCTAATTTTCCATGTATTAAAAATTTATATATTGTTTAATATTTAGCTACCTAGTCAATATTGAAAATTTTTGAAGAAATGCAAAAACTACTGACTGATCAGAACTCAGAAATTGAAGGAAAAATGCAACGAGACATGAGGGAAGAGCTCACAAAGACTAAGAGATTTAAAATGAAGCCCTAGGAAAAAAGAAGTCAGGAATGGAAGACGAAAGGGGACTTCTGAAAATGAGAAGAATGTGGTGCCAAAGGCCTTGTCAAAGAAAAGTACCAGATACAACCGCTGAATACAGGACCAGTTTAACCTCTAAGATAAAAATACTAGTCTGCAGACTGCATTTCATAATACTGGGAACAAAAGTTAAATGCGTCAAATAAATCTGTATATTAAATGTAGTCACAGTGAGATATTTCACTGAAACATCTACTCACTTTTGAGAGATGTTTACACTGCATACGTGAGATGCAAAAAATAAAATCTAGACAATTCGTATATAAGAAGCATTGAGGTGAAATTACTATCTGCACAAAACAACAAATTGTGTGCCTTTCTTGAGCTCAAAAATTGACCAAGTAAGTGTTGCATCTGAAATAGTTAATTATGTTTATCATAAAACATAAATATGAATTAATAAAATGTACTCCTATTTTGTGAATAATAAGGCCTGCTAGAACTACTTATCTTCAGTACTTCATACCACTCATCTCTTGAGATTTCAAAAATCATAATGCAAACTTCCACAAAGTATCACAACTTTGAGGTAAATATGGAAAAACTTCCCAAAACTTGAAAGTAAACAGAAGAAAGTATCATCATAAATTTATGATCAGTGCCTATCAGTAGTTGCTTTTTAGCCTTAAATAGATTATTAGTTTGTCAGCTTCACTGAGGATATTGACTATGGCATAACCTAATAGGTTTTACTATGCAAAAACCTCTTCTCCCTGAGTTTCTTCCAAAATTAGATGAGAAGAAAACGTGAAAGGCCTTGAACAAAGTGGAACTTTGGTAGGTTCATGTACAGTTCAAAGTGTTTTGGTTTGTTTTTGCTAGTTAAGCGTTTAAACATACACACACACACACACACACACACATTGGCTTCTAAATACACAGATTTATTAGGTGAATTTTAGTTTTTATTTTTGTTGGAGGAAGAGTGTTATTGAAAAAACCCACACAAAAAATTGAGGTTACATTCCACTCCCTGGAGGGAAATACTTTCAAATATTTTAGCTGTTTCTTTTTGTGGTTATCTTCATATTTCTAAATAATGTACTTAAAGTGCTGTATCTTGATTCATCAATTCTGAACATTAACTATTGACTTACCACACAATTTTGGTATGTGAGAATTTAGCTCATTTATATCCGTCTTCCTCTCCTCGTTTTTCCAACATGAATACTTCTCTAATTTTCTTTTTCAATTAAAGCAATATTCAGAATTTATTATTATTGGGCATTAAAATATCATTCACTGCTGAGTTAAGAGGTTGACTGTGGTTATCTCTTCTTTTTTGTGCAACTGGTCTTTTTGTTCCTCCTTAAAATTTGCTGAGTTTCTTTTGTGGTTACACTGTCTCAGTGGCTAGACCTTATAAAGCAATTAAATTCCACTTTCCATACAGTAATCCCTCCATCTTCCCAGCTGGGATAGGTTCCTTTCGAGGGGTTTTTCCTTTAGTAGCATTATACTGAGACTTCACTACTCATCTCTCTTGCTTCCTGAATCCCACACCTTCATTTCATCCTTCATTGTAGGGAATTGCATCCTCCTCGCCATTTGAAATGCACATTTTATTTTAACCCTCCTGTTTTCAATTCAGCATTTCACTTCCTGCCTCCTCTTTCTCAGTTTTTAACTTCTTCATTATAGCTTCTTAAATAAAAATTATTTCAGAGAAAGTGACTGTTAAAGCTAAAATTTTATTTCATTTGCAAGGCTTAAAAAATTGTTGTAGGAAAAATAACTTGTAGGTCCAGCACTTGGAGTAGTCAGAGTACAAAAGTCTGTACTGTAAGTCACAAAGTGGGAAGGATATAATTTATGATATGGGAGGTTTCCAGTACATGGAGGGAAAGGGAAAGCCCTTGCTGACCAAAAGGTCTCAGCCAGTTTTAATGAGGGCATCTAAAAAAAAAAAAAAAAAGCAAGAATGGAAACTCAATAAGAGCCTACACTCTGCCATGACATCTTGGAATCAAAATTCCAGGGGATGACACTCACAGAAAGGAGTCTCTAGGAAACATAGGTGGGTGCGCTTGAGCTCCACTTCTCAGAGCACAGCTCAGTAAGCCACAATACAGCAGAGTGGCAAGGCAAATAGTGCTGAGAGGACAGTGGGTGTGAAGAGCGCTGTTAATCAGGATGAGAAGGGCACATTGTGCCATGGCAGGGATATCACTGCATGATACCAAGGACCCCAGTTATGCCCGGCAGATGCCGAAGCACAATGCCCCAAGGCATAAGGGAACCCAGCTGGACATCAGAGCACGAGAATGAAACAGTCCTCTTCCCCAGGAGACAAGACCATAGAAACCACCAAGGAACTTAGATCATGCTGAAGGGACTTGGAGAAACAGAAGGAGAGTGAAGATGGAGGGAGCTCCTCCTCCAAAGAGTCTGAATTAATTGGAAAGAAACAATTTTAATCCAGAAGCAACTGTTGTTATCAATAGCAAGTTATTAACACAGAAATGCAGGTTAATGCACAAACTGAGTTCAGTTATAGAAAAAAAAGGATAACATTTCTGCACATCCATCTTGCAATGTGTAAATTACAAACTGCTAATTAGCATTAGTGGTTTGGTTTAAGGTTTAGAAAACGGGGTGCTTTATCTCAATTTGTGTTTCTGGTTGACGGTCATGAGCTGGGTATCCTTTAGCAGTTCTCCACCTTTGAACATGAGTCTTTAATATCTTTAATAATAACACACTGAAAGATGGAATGCAGTGATGGGACCACATCCTCTTACCCTGTCTATTTCTGTACACACTTTGCTTGTTAGCCACATCCACAATCACTTAAAAATAGTCTTATTTCTTACAGAGCCATCCTAAATTGACATGGTTACCCAAGAGTTGGGGTTACAGGTGAAAATGCAAAGAGAGGCTGCTGGCAGACATCTATTTTAGAGGAGTTATGAAAAAAGTGCCCTCATAGCATAAGTTTTAAAACTATGCTTTTCAAGCCTCTGTGTGCCTGAGAATACCTGGTGGGCTTATTAGCTTTGAGAACCACTGATTTTAAAATATAATTGAGACTCAATCCAAAATCTCCCCACCTATTCCATCAGACTCCCAAGGCCAAGTGAACACTGCATTTTTCCTCTCTCCCTTTGACCAATAAGCTGCCTGTAGCAGTTAGGAATACATTTGGCTGCAAATAGCAGAAAACCTTGCTCCTCAGACTAGTGCAGATAAGGAGCTATCTGGCAGTAGACTGTCCAACTATGGTACAATTTCTTGCGGAGATCATGAGGCCCCAGGCTCCTGTTAAACTTCTGTTCTGCCAATGGTTAGGGGACACTTAAGAACTAGCTCTCTGAGGCTATAGGCAGAGGTTGGGTCAGGTAACAGCATCTGTTTGGGTTTGCCTCTTCAAGGTTGCCCTTATATTTTGAATCCAATCCCTTATGTAACATTAAAGAGGTGGAGAAAACACCTTGATTTATCTTCCTCCTAAAGGTCCCCTTGGGTTACATACCACCTTGGAATGGCAGGGTTATAAGCAATGTACTTTACAGTGGCACAGTGAGGCTGAACCACAGCAGGGGGGGTATGTCAGATTTGTGGGTCAGAGTTTTGAAGGCCTCACACAGGTGGATAACACACTGTTGATGTGGCTGAGGACGTAGAAGCTGAGCATAAGAGAAGATAATCCACAAAGGGCCATTTTTCTGTTCAGATGATCCCTTTTTACTCTATCTACCTTAAGTGAAAACTGAGTCCTTCTAGGATACAGTGGACCACGAACAAACCTATCAGCAGACGTAGGTAAACAAACTCTGGCATCTTCCTCCTTAAGTCAGACATTCTTTCCTTTTTTCCAGAGCCCATAAGAAAGATCTGAGCCTCTGAGCATGGCATCTAGTGATCATCTGGTAGCAGAAAGAACACTTAGATTGATGCTGGCAAGACTGGGTTTTAACCCATTTTCTCAATAACTAGCTCTGTGACCTTGAACCAGTAATATCTCTTTTCTCAGCGTCAGTTAGCTAATCTGTAATTGAAGGGGTTGAACTGTGCCTTTGTCCTATGGGTCATCTGAGTGCTTAAGCAGGGACATTTTTAGGTGGCTGAAATGGATAAAAATTAGATTATTATTAAAAGGCTACTTAATCAGACCTCTCTTTCTTTTCAAATTAATTTGCAATGATTTAAATTGTAACTTACAGTTTACAAAGTGCTTGCTCCTACATTTTTCCTGTTTTCTGCCTTCAGCCCATTTGAGGTAAGTAGGGCAGGCATTATTATCTCCAATATTTTCTTCCTCGGGTAACATATGATTCTCACTCTAGAATCCCCATGGTCTATAGCAGCAATTCTTAAAGCATGGACCACCTGCATCAAATCTCCAGAGGACACCTTATTGCAAATTTGTCTTCCTGGGCCCTTTTCCAGATTTCTAGAATCTCTGAGGCTGAGGCACTGGGATTTGCTTGCATTTTTTGACAAAAACACCTCCACCTGATTTTTATATAACTAAATTTGAAAATCACTAGTTTACGGAGAAAGGGTAAAGGCAACTAATATTTAAGGCCCTACTATGTGTCAGGCATTATATTAGCTGCTTTATTTATGCCATTTCATTCAATAGTCATAACAACTAAGTGATGTATATATTGATTGTAAATAAACTTTTATTTTGGTGTGATTCTAGATTTCTAGAAAGTTACAAAAATGACATTGATAGCAAACCCCTTACCCAGTCATATTGTCCCTATTGCTATTATCATATATTACCTTAGTTTCTCAAAATTAAGAAACCAACATTGGTACTTACTGTTAATTAAACTGAATTTTATTCAGGATTTCCCCAGTTTTTTTTCATTAATGTCACAGCATCTGTTCCAGGATACAACATTGCACTTGGTTGTTGTGTCTTCTTGGACTCCCCTTGTCTGTGACAGTGATGCAGTCCTTCCTTGCTTTTCTTGATCACGTTTTGAGGACCATTGGTCAAGTACTTTGTAGAATGTTCCTACTTTGGGGTTTGTCTGATGTTTTTCTAACGATTAGGCTGGAATTACAGGTTTTGGAAAAGAATAAAGCAAAGGGAAAGTGTCTTCCTCATCACATACTATCAGGGGGCACATGACATCCATATGATGTCACTTGATGATGTTAATAAAAGTACATGTCTGTCATCCAAATAGGAAACAGAAGTTTGCCAAGCCTAGTGTTCCACAACTGCTAAGTAACAGAAAAAGGGTAAAGTTACATTTCTTTCCTCTGCCATTTTGGTTACAAATGATCATTCTAGTTTTAACTTCTTCCCATAAAACTCTCCATTTGACTTCAAATTGCCATTTCCCTATGTTGCTTTTTGTTCCATTCAACTCCCAAAGTTTTCCAAGCACTTCAGTGATCAGCTCAACTCCAATCTGCTCTTTGAACTTCTTCACAATTCCCAACGCATTTCTTTTGTGAAATTCTAAAGTGCTCATTGTCTGGACCTCGAAGTTTCCACTTTGCACATATTGTTTTAACCTCTGTCTTTCCAAGCAAAAATGGATTAATAACGATGAGAGACCAGCCTGCATGTGAATCCATTTGCTCCTGAGCTGAATGATCTTGGTCTCTTGCCATCTGGTATCATCTCTCTTTCCTACTTCATGCTGTACTCAGAGGAAAGCTTCTAAATTGCAAACCTAAATATATAAGTGTCTTGCTTAAACTTTTCAATGACTCCCAATTATTTACAAAACAAAGTCCAAATGTCTAATCATAACATATAAGGCCCTCATGATCCAAACTTTGTTGCCATTTCATTTTATCTCCAGCCATCACCTCACACTCCTCTCCCACAACATCCTGTGCTTCAGTCATCATGAACTACTGGTGATCCCTAAGTGCCCTGCAACTTTTCTGAGCCCTGTGCCTCTGCACATGCTGTTATCAGTGAGAATACCGTGACAGAAGATTCCAGTTCTCCCTGACTGATACAAGAGCAATTTTAACATCACATAACAGGATTTGAAAAGTAGGAGGGTTGTCCAGCAACTCAACAATGTCATTGAAGTCCCAGTATCTTTTAACCCTTTGCTTAGCCTTCCTCAGAAAATTTGATTTGCCCTCAAGTTGACTCCCTTCATAGTTATAGGATAGCTGTGGTGGTTCTAAGCTCTCCTTCTGGGTGCACAGCAATGCCTAGAAATTTAATAAAGGGCGGAGTAGGGGCAGAGCTAGGTCTTCCAATGTTTCCCTCTTAAGGCCAAGAGACATTTCAAAAGCCCCCACAGCAGATTTTTTCTTTTATTTCATCGGCCACAACTAGTTCATATGAATACCCCTAAGCTAATCAAACAAGAGGAGTGGGCCTACCATAATTGAATTAAACCAATCAGCACCTTCCCCTAGAGTAGGAAGAGAGTCACTCCCCTTGGGCTCAAGCAGGGGAGGAAATGCTTGAGCAAAATCTCAGATCTCCAGAGAGAAGAAGGGTAATATGTGTTAGGTGGGCAGCCTAACACACTGTTGTTATTGTCCTAGTCTCCTTGTCTGCTGGGCAGACTCGTCATCCTTTAAGACTCAACTCAAATATTGCCTCTTCTAGGAAGCCCTCTTTGATACACGTATCACCAAACAGAATTGAATGCTTCTTCCTCCAAGCCCCTGTATATACCTCTACTATAGCACTTACTACATATCTCTGATTCTGCTACCTTTAGAAAAGGTGAAGTCTTGGAAGAAAGGTGCCATGTTCTATTAACATCTGAGTCCAACTTTGTTGAATGAAAGGGAGAAGGAAAAAGGAAGAAAGGGAGGCTGAAGGGAAGGAAAGAAGGAGGGAAAGAGGGAGGGAAGAAGAAAGGAGTGAAGGGAGGAAGGAAGGAAAGGCAAGGGGAGGAAAAAACCTCCCTCTCAGGCTGTTCATCTATAAAATAGGGATAATTTTACTTCCTAATAGTTATTTTGAAGATTAAATAGGATGATAAAATGAAAACACACAACACAATTTCTAACACACAGAATCTTGCATATTTTTAGAAAACATGTACCTCACCTTGTATTTTTTAATACCAACTCCTACCCTTCATACACATTTCCTAGAACAATGTTTTATACACAGTTGTTCAACAAATGTGTTGACAGTTTACCTCCATCTAGAAAAAAATTCATACTCCTGAATAATTCAATAAACTCAGTTTGTCATTCTTGATTTCCTTTATTAGATTGTCTAAAGGAATATTTTAATAACATTTTCCCCAAATTCTCTATCAACAGCCCTCTGAACAGAGGTTTTCCTTCACCCATCCAGAACCTTAGCCCTGCACTCTTCCCTTTGGCAACCTTTCACCAGACACTCTTTTCTTTTCCACTCCAACCTCATCAGTATTCTGGGCTTCATTTCAGATCTGTCCTTCTGAGGTAGGCCTCCCTCCCCTTCCAAACACTTCTTGGTTTCTAAAAATAGGTAATGTCCCTTTGGAGCAAAAAGACTTGGCAAATCAGTTAGCTGTTATAGGTACAGCTTTATACTGGTCTCTGTGAGATTGGGGAATGGATGAATTAAATAGAGGAAGAAGCTCACCACCATCTCCTTCTTCCCGTGCACTCCTGCATTCCTCAAAGGAGTTTACAAAACCCGTGTAAAAATAGCAATGCCACACTCATCAAAAATGCACAAGCTAAAGGATGCTAAGTGAGACTTTGCAGAGTAAATAAAACAGCCAGCTCAGAAGATCAACAGGAAACATTTTAAGGAAGCATTTAATTAAAAGGCCCCTGGCCCAACCCAACAAAGTGAAGCTGTTAGAGATGACTATTTAACAAACATGCTTTTCTAAGGAAAACTGAAGCATATAACATGGCCAATTTCCTTTACACTATAATGAATATCTGTCAGACTTGTCTTACCTAGATTATCTCTTGGTATGATACTGTCAGCTTGGGTTCTGCCTGTATTCTGTTCCTTATATATACTGTGAGGCTTTGTTATATTAATCTGGAAAGAAGCATTGGTATATTACCTAAAATATTCTTTTCATCCATTACTTTGAGATACCCTATTTTCCTGCAAGTGGAAATCTTCCATTAAATACAATATTTAATCCTCCATACAACTGAGACATGTATGAACACATTCATGTGGCTGGATCTATATCTTTCATGGGTATCTACATATGAATATGTTGCACACATGTATATATTCGTGTACAAATTTGCATATGTACACACTTGAAAGTGAATGTGGTTTTACCACTCTGCACTTCTAAAACTCATCTCTGGAGTTGCATTGTCCTAATTTCTTTGAATGAAAGTAGCAAAATTATAGCACAAACTAAAATTGCTTAGAGGTCTAAATTTAAAGGTAACTAGCCCAATTTAATACTTAATTAAATCCTATTCTGTTTAATCTATTGGCAACTGTGTCAACCTAACTGTCAACTACTATCTTCTGATTCTTCTAACCTCAACTCAAAAATCATTCAACCTTCTCTTTATTCTCTAGAGTTCATGCCTAGTTCCCTACTTGCTATTCAGTATTTTACATATATCCTTAGGGCTACAGTTCTCAAAACCTAATTTCCAGGCATCTACCTATCTGGTAAAAAGATTCTTTAGGTATATATAAATAATTCAAAGAGTGAGTCACACAAAAATGGATATGGGGAGGATGGATGAAGAATTAGAAGTATTTTCTAGAGCAGATTGACATAATCATAAGATCATAGAGCAATATTATCAGTGATTGGTTATCCAGCTATAATATTAACTTAATAACTCTAGTGTTGGGGAGCTCACAGCTGTCCCCAAGCACACCTTCCAGTCATGACAATGTTGTTTCATACATCAAGGTCATATCTGTTTTCCTGTAGTTTCTACCATTGAAATATGTATCATCAACCCACTAGAGTGGCTATGCTATGGAAGCTAACTATTGAGCCACTGATCCCTTTGAAGATCTAATGAAAATGATGATGGACCCTCTTCATAGAAAACTGCACATACAAAAATAATTTTTCTTACAATTTCAGAGCCCTCACAAGTGCTGTGAAGTCCTCCAGCTCCGACTCCCTAATACAGGATCCCTCACTACTATTCTGTACTGAGTAAAGAAATGGAGGAGAAATACGCCATGGTTTTCTCCTTTGAGGAGGTTACTTTCTAATAGTAAATGCTTCTGATATAGTTTTATTTTTAAGAGACAGGGTCTTGCTCTGTCTTACTAGGCTGGAGTGCAGTGGAGCAATCATAGCTAACTGCAGCCTTGAACTCCTGGGCTCAAGCAGTCCTCCCACATAGCCCTCCCCCTGGTGATTACAGGCATAAGTTGCTGCACCCAGTTGAAACAGTTAATAGTAGCAAGACAGTATATGGTCAAGTATTAATCACATTATTAGGAGATAGAAAAGTCTACTTTTGACTACCTATCAGGATGAGAGTCCTTGTAAATAACCACGATACACTCAAATTTCATAACAAAAATTAGGCTTTTTGTTATATCCTTAGAAGCATCATCTTGTGGCATGGTACAAGGGAGAAGAGCCTGCTGGTCATGGCCGGGTACATGGCACTCAGTAAACACTTAGCGAATAAGTAAATGATCTAAAAATAAAATTGTTAATCCAAAAATGTCAAAGCATTTCTAAACCCAAAATTAAACTCCATGTGACATATTTTAAATGAGTTAAGAAAGGTTAAAAAAAAAATGTATCCAAGGTCACAAAGGCCAAACTATGGAATACAAGCCAGAAGGTCCTCTACTCCAATCACATCTTAGGAAAGCACTGGCACTTCCATTTTAATGTTTTAAAAATGTTATCTTTTAACACAATAATTGGACAGCTTTGGGAAGTGATTAATTTTCTTTGAAATTCGGATGTTACCCTGCTTTCTTTACATGAGGGAGATCTTGGAGGTTCAATAAAGAAATGTCATCAACTAAGGTAACAGGATAGTTCATAATCATTTCTATTTTTTCTATAAAATTGCTCTGTAGTGAAATACCAAATATTTTCATCCAGCAGGGATTGTTGCTCTAGCATTCTTTACATGTATGCTATGTACTGAAAAGATGGTTTTATTTGGTGTTGTTTTTGCTTAAGTGAAGGGATTTTACTTGAAGATAAACAAAATCTTGCAAGAGGGTCAAAGAAGTTAACTCTCCAAACAGCTATAAATGTGATAGATAGCTTCCTTTAACCCCTTATAATGTCTTTGCCCAGATAAATAAAAGAATTAATGTAATATAAAGAAGAATCAGAATGTAAGTGTTCAGGTCCCAGTTCTAACACCTAGTGATTGTGGGACCTTGAGCAAATCATCTAGCAGATCTGAGCCTCGATTTTGCTACCAGTAAAATAACAACTGGTGATATAATAAAACTTTCCCCAATGCCTTCCACAGTCGAAATGAAGTTCCTATGAGATTATGCACATGAAGACAGCCTTTTAAAATTCTGTGTCAGTGTTAAAGCAATATAGTTTGACACAAAAGAGATGCTTACCTGGTGATAATTGGGTCTACCTCCACTTGCAGTGCCAGAGAATCAGGCGGCAAACTGGAGTAGAGGGGGGAGGAGGTAAGATCATTTCATACATACTTTTCTTTTACTTCTACTGTACTTCAGCCCAGTGCTATTGGATCCCAATCAGCTAAACAGCATCTGAGTTTCCCCTAATTTCATAAGCATTTAAAACGATTTGGGAGAAAGGTAAGACATATTTAATTACTTGTTCCAAATCCAGAAGAAAAACAGTCACCAACTAAATTCAGAGACTCCAGCGTTCCCAGTTTAATTTGTTATCCAATATACAATTAACAGTTATTAATGCACAATAGGTAATATATAAATACATCCTTATGACAGAGTTGAAAAATGAATTTGATAAAGGAGGAAAACAGTCCTTATTTTTTTGGTTAACATAAGAGTCAGGCAAGTTCAGAGAAACAGCAATTCAGAAGTGTAATCCTGAACAGATGGCTGCTCTCTGCATGCTATCTCTGAAGGGGATTTTTTTTCAAGGTAAATAGAAACAAATGTTTTGGTGCATTGTGTATGAAAATATAGATCTCATGAAAAGCATTTTCCAGAGTGAGACAAGCTTCTTATTAATCACATTTTTATGACAAAAACAAACACAGGATTGTGAGCTAGTTTAAGACATTCATTGCCATTCTATTATTAAATTACTCTTAATAAACTATGCATCTACTTCTAAGAACTTAAAGACATTTCATTCTAAATCTGTCCATTCTATATCCTCATTCCTTCCATCTCCACTTAGTTCCCAACAACATTAAGCCACAAGGTAGTTTGTCTCTCTTTAAAATATTCCTTTAATAAGCAATAAAAAGCATGAGTTTATGAGGACATATATATTGTTCTTTTATTAACTCATTTATTCAACAAATATATTTCAGGGATCAACAGTGTGAGGGGGAAAAGACTTGTAAGTCCTAATTCTGTCACTGATAATATGACATTAAAGACATCTCATAACTACTCCTGGCCATTCCAGTGTTTGACCGGCCATGTTGGTATGAGTTTGCTTCCATTCACTCATTCAGTCATGGATTCAGCAAATATTCCCTGGCCCCTGCCCTGTGCTGAGCACTGACATGGTACTGCAGATACGCTAGTAAACAGACCTGGGCCTGACCTCACAAGTTCAGTCTGTGAGAATTAACAGAAGGAAACAAAAACAAATGGTCTTATTTGAACAGGAAGAGTGAAGAAAATGTATTCTAAGTGGAGACTTTGGGGAAGCTTTTCATGATGGAAGGCACGTTAGTTTAGTTGCAATCAAATAAGGCCACATTCAAGAAACTTCAATTAGATATGCTTTACAGCATATATTATTTTGTAAAAATTTAACTACTATGTACTTAATAATTGTAAAAAATGAGAACAATGTTAATTTTAATGTTAATTAAGGTTTTAATAACTTTGTCATGTCTGTTTTTTGTTGGAAAACATTTGAATATTTGGTTGTAGCATGGAGGCCCATAGTTTCAGTTTATCCTCTAGATGATATCAGTCATTTATGACCTTGAGGGCATCTTGATTTGGGTTAGGTAGGAGAATGTAGACTCATAGCAATTTAGTTGTTTTTAAGGCAAAAAGCATTTTTCTGGCATGTTGCCAAAACTGTGGATATTCTACTGCATTTTTTCATATTTCAAATGGATCTTTCTTAGCATCAAACAATGACTTTAAATGTCATCTACTGAGAGCTCAATCAATTCCACATGTAGTTCTTCAGGTGTCTTGGTGACATCAAATAGGCAAGGCTGAAATGCTAATTTAAGTTTGATGTCATGATTCTCAAAATCAGTGAACATCTCGTTGTATTCTCCAGTTAGCTAGTGTATACATATAACAGCTGCATATTCTTCAAATAATTCACATGCATCATCCTCCTCACCAATGACCTTTGCTAGCTGGGAAAAATGTTCATCTGAGATTTCCTTTTGAAGAATAAGTCCTTGGATTTTTTGCAACATGTCATATATAGACTTAGTTTTACCTTGTAAAGAAATGTCCAAATCATTTTGATTTGACATATCATACAGAAATGCTGCATTCCTGTAGAAATTCTCTTTCAATAATTCACATCACTGATTCTGTTCTTCATAAATTTGCTTATCTGTTCTCACAGAGATGAAATTTTGACTAACATCTGTTCTTAAGATAACCAACACACTTTAGAAAGATACAGCAAATCCACATTGAATATCTCATTGTTCAACTTTACCATGTTACAAAACTGACCCATGCCTTCTTATGTTTGCATGAACATAATTAACAATAATCATAATTGGTTGCAAAGTGTCTCTTAAAAAATAGCAGCTTTAGCACAGATTTTGCTAATGCAAGATAACAATGAAAAGAAATGAGAGCATTGGATTTTGTTAAGACTTTTTTTCTATGCAATATACCCTTCACATTTTCCTATCATGGAAGGTACAATGTCTGTCCATGCACTAACTAAAATTTACCAAATTCAGTCCAACTTTAAGACATTTATCTTGAAAATTGTTGAAGATATCTATTCCCCATGTTCTGTTCACAAAAGTACCCATAGCAAATAACTCTTTGTAGCAAAGAAAATCGTCTGTTATTAACCGAATGAAATATAAAACCTGTTCCAAGTCAGTAGTATCAGTTGATTAATCTAAAGCTGTTAAATAATAGGTATTTTCCTTTTGAAGTATTGCATGTAGTTGTTCTGTTAAGCTGAAGTCTAATTCATGCAGCTGATTGGTTATAGTTCTCCTTAAAAGAGGCAGCTGTTTGTACTTAGAAATGTTATCAAGGTCTAAGCATCCCACAACTTTGACAATGCATTTTTTCACAATTTCTAGATCACTGAACGGTTTCTCTTTTCTCCCGTAGCATATAAGCTAGCTTATAAGTTGCTTTACTTATTGCTGGTTAAAATACTTACCTTTATTTTTCCTTTTCATCTTTTAATTTCTACAATATAAGTTGTCCCTCCTCTTCTTCTAACGTTTGTGTTCCTTATGAGTATTATAATGCTGATAAGCACTGAATTTCTTTAATGTTAATATTACAGTACTCACAAAGCAGAAACAATATTGCAATTCCCAAGCCTCAAAAAAAATCTGTTTTCTTCCTTCAGTATTCTCTTGGTCTTCTTTGACATGATGAGCTGTTAAGCAGACAAAATTTTAAAAATGGTGTTCAGCTTTGTTCCCATTCACAAATTCTACTTCAGACAAAAACACAGTGCATCTTTGTCAAAAGCTGATAACAGAATGGTATACTCAACCCCCATAAACTCTCCCCAACTAGCCTCATGCAGTAGGGGCACCAGTCAGGCAAGTTAGAACTAAATCATGAGCATAGCAGCTGTCAATTTAGCACTTGTGTGTTTATTAATGTTTTAATGTGCTGGTCTGGGAGGATTGTTTCATTCTTTGGCATTTTAAATACATTCATTTTTAAAATAAAATATAAATTAAAAAGTGAACAAGATATGTTAATAAAAATAAAAGGATTTGCTCTGTAAAACTTGAATTCAGTCAAAAGACCACACTAAGGAGGTTCCCCACTCCTGCTTTAGGCGATAGCCTCCACTTGCCCAGAGCGATTGGTGAACTCCAGAAAAATGATATAGATTACAAGAGAAACACATTATCAAACATGCAAAGAGGAACCACCTCAAAACTGCTTCATATCCATGTTTTGCTCAAAATATAATCTAAAAATAAATCAAAGGGTCTCTTCCTTCTTCTAGGTGGGCTTCATTTCCCCCATAATTGGTCATGGGAGCTTCTCTTTTTCTGAAGGGAGATGTTTCCATTCAGTAAAGGTAGGACTTTAAACACAAACGCACAAATAAAAGCAGCATTCTAAATAACACAGGACAATGTGACATCTTCTATAGTTCAGTATTTCCCAAAATATTGGGAAAAAATTATTTTAGGTGATACACAGATAAAACTTTCTTAATCATCAATATGTTTATTTTAATGTATATCATAACTAAAATACATCTGGCCTATCAAAACCATGATTTCACTGATACTTAGGCTTAGTATGAAACTGAAGCAGGTAGGAAAACATCACTTTATGGATCAGTGCTCAGGCAAGCTCCTGAATGGTCCCAACCTTCCACCATAACTTTAGGAACACAGAAAGTACAAGGGCTATTAGTACAAGTATGCTACCAATTGAACTTCAAATCTTGTTCCATAAGTATTGCAGCAGTCTTTCTGAGATAGATCATACCATACTTACACTCTATTTACTGGAAATAACAATAGTTCCAGAAGGACTCACTGGCTCAATTTGGTTCATTTTCCCCCATTAGAACAAACATTCTGGCCAGTGGGATGAGGTTTTTAAATTGACCAGACATAAGCTTGATCACCGCTTTTGGAACCTGGGGCTGGGAACAACCCTACCTGAACCATATGAATAAGCAATGAGATATGGTTCCATAAAAGAAAACTGAGGAACTGTCTATTTGGTATAATGAAGATAGGAGCTCTTAGATTTTAGTACTATGGTAAGGGTTAAATGAAATAAAAGATCTGTATTGCCTAAAGGACTCAATTAATGATCCAAATAGTTGCTCAACAAATGGTGATAATAGTAGTAGTAATATTTCTTATTATTGTTTGTTAATATGATTATTTTTGTTGTTCTAGTAGAGGTTTTCCAAAACAGTTTTAGGGTTACATTTGTTATCTTAGTTACCTACCTTATCACTCTACAAATGCAGGATAATTATTTGAATATAACCTTTGCAGAGTCATTAGGTGGCACTTTCTCCAATTATATCCTTAATTGATGTCTCATCCCCTTGCACAATCAAGGCACTCTGAATTACCACAATAAAATTTTCAGTATCCTACTAAACAGATTTTTCTTCACTCTTAAGTGGCATACAGTTTTACAATGGCATAATTTTACCTAAATGATTACTGTACCAATAGGGTTAATAAGGTTATATTTGCAAAAATAAATTACAATGTATATTTTAATAGAACCCATACGATTGTATAAGTTAATTTAATGTAAAATTTTTATGTTTCAAAATTAAAAGTGGCAATAAAAAACAGTAACTTCAGGAGGGACTTAGTAATCTTGGCAGAATCTTTCCCTTTTTTTGATACAGAGTCTCACTTTGTCACAGCTACTTCAAACTCTTGGGCTCAAGAGATCCCCTTATCTCAGCCACCTGAGTAGTTAGGACTATAGGCCACAGCCACAGTACTCAGCTATTTTAGAGATGGGGTCTAACTCTTGCTCAGCCTGGTCTCAAACTCTTGAGCTGAAGCAACCCATCTGCCTCGGCCTCTCAGAGTGCTGGGATTACAGGCGTGAGCCACTGCACTCGCCCAGAATCTTTACTTTTAAAAAGTACTTTTTACATGGTCAGGGGGAAGAGTTAAAACAAACATGAAAACAAACAAACAAACAAAAAAGAAAAACAAAACAAAATCAGTATCCCTCTGTGGATCAAGAATAGTATTACAAAAAAAAAAAAAAAAGAATAAAAGAAAAGAATAGTATTACATGCATCCTTTAAATAACAAAAGTAATTAGTGGTGGCTCACACCTGTAACTTTAGCACTTTGGGAGGCTGAAGCAGGAGGATTGCTTGTGGCCAGGAGTTTAAGACCAGCCTGTGCAAAACAGAAAAATCCTATCTCAGCTCAGCGCCTGTAGCTCAGCAGCTAGGGAGTCAGCCACATACACCAGGGCTAGCAGGTTCGAAACCAGCCCGGGCCTGCCAAACAACAACAATTACAAAAAAAAAAAAAAAAAGGTGTTGTACCTGTAGTCCCAGCTACTTGGTAGGCTGAGGCAAGAGAACCGCTTCAGCCCAAGAGTTGGAGGTTGCTGTGAGCTGTGACATCTCAGCACTCTACCACAGGCAACATAGTGAGACTCTGTCTCAAAAAATAAATAAATAAAAATTAAAAAGAAAAATCCCATCTCTCAAAAAAAAAAAAATAGCTGGGTATGGTGGCATGTGCCTGTAGTCTCAGCTACTCCAGAGGTCTACTGTAGAAACTGAGGTAGGAGAGTTGCTTAAGCCAGGAGTTTGAGGTTGAAGTGAGATATGACAATGCCATAGTATTCTAGCCTGAGCAACAGAGTGAAACCCTATCTCGAAGAAAAACAAAAACCCACTATTTAAATATTACTAATAATCGAATAAATAAAAATAGTGCAATTAAGTAAAGACATGATAAACTGGTATAAATTCAAAAGTTAACCAGAATACTTCTAGTAAAACAATATATGAATAAAATATATTTGTTTCATAATTTTATTAGTAAAGATTATCATACATTAAGATAATCACGAAAAAAATAACAAACATTAAAATTGTATACATTTCTTCAACAGACTGGATCTTCAACAAAATATAGACTGTAAATCAAACCAACTTTTAAATGCAGATATAGTATATTTCTTTTACGTAGTAATTTCATAAGTGAAAACCTTAACAAAGTTCAGGAGAAATAAGGCAAAGTAGGTGAAATATTATAAATATCATAAATAAAATATATTCCAGAAGGAATTTTTAAATTTTGGAACTAAGGGAGGTAATAACTTCTGTCCTTAAAAAATGTAAACGTGATTGCCAAAGGAAACAAAGAATTAACCTCACTTTAAAGTTAAATATTATTGAGACTGTCAAATAAATTAAATGATACATAAGCAAAGGTGGCCAGACTCCTATCTTTACATAGTGAAAGCAGCTATAAAACTTCCCAGGGGTAAGGCCGTTTCTGTTTGTGGCTTTTTTTTATGTTCCAGTGCTTCCTTACAGTGAATGGGTTTCGAAAGAAGAACACCAAACTCCAAAATATACGTCTATAGTAGATACTTTATTAAAAATATAAAAGCATGTGGCTTGCTACCAAAACCTCAACTGAATTGAGAGAAACATTGGAGTTTTATTACAGTAAAGGATTGGGAGTTCCTTTTCCTTTAGAATGTTTGAATCTATGTTCATGAGGGATATTAGTCTGTAACTTTCTTTTGTTAGACTGTCTTTACCTGATTCTGGTATCAGGATAATGGTGACCTCACAGAAAGAGTTGGGATGTATTTTTCTCTCTTCAGTCTTCTGGAAGTATGTATTAGGAATGGTATAATTTCTTTCCTAAAAAAGCTTAGTAGAATTCTCAATGAAGCCATCTGGGCCTGTCACTCTCTTCATGGAAAGGTTTTTAACTATAAAGCCAATTTCTTTGATAATAGGATTTTTCAGACTATTTCTTCTTAAGTAAGCTTAATAGTTTGGGTCATTCAACGTGAATTGTCCATTTTTCTCGGTTGTTGAATTTATTGACATAAATTTGTTCATAAGATTCCCTCAATATCCTCTATTAATATCAGTATAATCTATAGTGATGTCACTTCTCTCATTATTCATATTCATAATTTGCATACTGTATCTTTTTTCACTTAATCAGTCTGGCTAGAGATTTGTCAATTTTATTTATCTTCTTAAAAATCAACTTTTTGTTTCATTGATTTTTCTCTATTGCTTTTCTGTTTTACACTTCATTGATATCTATACTGATAGGTTCTGACATGTTATTCTTTCCTCTTTTCTGCATATTTAACTTACTCTTATAGTTTCTTAAAGGAGAAAGTTAGGTTACTGATTTAAGATCTTTCCTCTTTTCTAATTTAGGTATTAAGAGCTACAAATTTCCCTGTGAGTACTACTTTATCAGCATTCCACAAATTTTGGTATATTTTTACTTTCATTTAGCTCAAAATAAATAAATAATATTATTTTTTATTTTTGAGGCAGAGTCTCACTCTGTTGCCCTGTGTAAACTGTCATGGCATCATCTTAGTTCACAGCAACTTCAAACTATTCAGCTTAGGAGATCCTCTTGCACCAGTCTCCCAAGTATCTGGGACTATAGGCAACCACCAAAACGCATGGCTAGTTTTTTTGTTTTTTGTTTTCTATTTTTAGTAGAGACAGGGTCTTACTCTTGCTTCTTGATGATTTATCCCTCCGTCATTATGAAATGACATTCTTTATCCCTAGTGATATTCTTTGCTCTGAAATTTACTGTCTGGTATTAGCCACTTTAGCTTTCTTCTGGTGTTAGAATGGTATATCTTTTCCCATCCTTTTACTTTTAAACCTGTTTGTGTTTATGTTTCAGCTGTGTTTCTCACAAATGGCATATAGTTTGTGTTTTTCATCCAATACAATAATCTGTCTTTTAATTGAAATGTTTAGCCCATGTGCATTTAAGGTTAACCATTGATATGGTTAAATTTATCATTTTGCTGTTCATTTGTACCCAATATTCTTTATTGCTTTTCCTCTTTTTCAGCCTACTTTTAGACTTTTTATTACTCCATTTTATTTCCTTTGTTTATTAGCTGCAACTCTTGCTTCACTATTTGAATAGTTGCTTTAGAGTTTATAGTATATGTCTATAACTTATCACAGTGCGACTTCAAGTGATACCGGTTTACACAGAAGAGCTTAAATTGCATGGTTCCATTTCTCCCTTCCTATACTTTTTTTGTCATCTATTTTACTTATAAATATGCTATAATGCCCACAACATGTTATTTTTTGTTGTCTCGTAAAGAGATTTAAATAATAGGACAAATCTTATAGATTTCCCCATGTAGTTGTCATTTCCAGTATTCTTTTCTGTAGATATTTCCAATTGTTGCCATTTTCCTTCTGCCTAAAGGATTTCCTTTAGAATTTCTAATAGTACAGGTCTACTACTAATAAATAATTCCATCTTTTCTATTTCTGAAAAAGTGACGGTTTTGTCTCCATTTTTAAGAGATTTTTCTCTGTGTACAGAATTCTAGGTTGGTAGAATTTTTTTCCTGGTGTTTTTAAGATATTGCTCCACTGTCTTATCATTTGTAGCAATTTCCAAGAAAAATCAACTTTAATCTTTAATCTTTGTTCCTCTGCACATAATCCATCTTTATTCCCTACCTGCTTTTAAGATTTTCTCTTTATCATTGGCTTTGAGAAGTTTTATTATGATGAGGCTTAGCATAATTTTCTTCATGATTGGGGTTCAGTGTGATATCAGGATTTACGTATGTGTAGTATTCAACAAAATTCAAACATTTTTGAATTTTGGGTTAAATTTCTTCATCTTTTTTTTTTTCTGCTTTCCTGTTAGGAAATATAGATGCATATATATATATATATAAAGAAAAATATATGTATACACATATGTTTTACTGGCTTTAAGTTGCCCCACTCTTCCTGGATACAGCTTTATTGATGCAATTCACATATAATAAAAGTCACTTGTTTTAAGCGTAGACGTGAATGAATTTTAGTATATTCAGGAAATTGTGAAACCATCACTACTACATAATTTTAGAACATTTTCATCATCCCAAGGAGAAATCTTACACTCACTGTATTAGTTTTCTATGGCTGACACAACAAATTACTACAAATTTAATGGCTAAAGCAGTATGAATGTACCATCTTAGACTTTTAGAGTCAGAAGTCTCAAACACTCTCACTGGGCTAAAATTAAATGTTGGCAAGGCTACATTCCTTTCTGGAGGCCCTAGGGAAAGACCTATTTTCTTTCTTTTTCCCCCTTCTAGGGGGCATCCACAGTCCTTGGCTGATGACCCCATTCCTTCTTTTCTCCCAGTCTAGGCAACCACTAATCTATTTTCTATTTTTATAGATTTGCTTATTTTGGATAGTTCATATAAATAGAATTATACAATATCTGCTCTCTTGTTCTTGGCTTTGCACTGAGCATATCTTCAAGTTTCATCCATATTGTAGTACATAGTATCGGTATTTCATTTCTTTTTGTGGTTGAATAAATATCCCATTGTATGGATATGCCACATTTTGTTCATCAATTCATCAATTTAGGGGCATTTGGGTTATTTCCACTTGTTGGCTTATAAATAATGTTTCTATGAAGATTAAGTTTTCATGTGAACATGTTTTTATTTTGCTTGGGTATACAACTATGTTAAGTCCACATTAAGACTGGAATTGCTGGATTGTAAGGTATATTTAATTTTTCAGGAACTACCAAACTATTTTGCAAAGTGGCATTGTCATTTTACATTTGTACCGGCAACTGATGAAGGTTCCACTCTCTCTACATCCTCAACAGAAGGTACTATTGACTGACCTTTTCATTATAGCCATTCTAATAAATGTAAACTGGTTTTTCATTATGGTTTTGATTCACATTTGCTTACTAATTAAAGGTGTTGAGCATTTGTTCATGTCCTTATTAGTTGTTTATATACATAATCTTTAGGGAAATGTCTATTCAGATCTTTTGCCCATTTTAAAATTGGATTGTCTTTTTATCTTTGAGTTGTAAGTGTTCTTTATATATATATATATATTTTTTTTTAATTGTTGAATCATAGCTGAGTACATTAGTGCAATCAAAGGGTACAATGTGCTGGTTTCATATACAATCTGAAACATTTTCATCAAACTGTTTGACATAGCCATCATGTCATTTTCTTAGTTATTGTATGAAGACATTTGTATTCTGCACTTAGTAAGTTTTGTCTGAACCCGTCTAAGATGCACCATAGGTGTGGCCCCACCATTTACCTTCCCTCCACTCATCCTCCCAATTCCCTCACCTCCCTCGCCACTTTCCCCATATTCTTGTGCTATAATTGGGTTATAGCCTTCATATGAAAGCTATAAATTAGCTTCATAGTAGGGCTGAGTACATTCAAAACTTTTTCTTCCATTCTTGAGATACTTTGCTAAGAAGAATATGTTCCAGCTCCATCCATGTAAATATGAAAGAGGTAAAGTTTCCATCTTTCTTTAAGCCTGCATAGTATTCCATGGTATACATGTACCACAATTTATTAATACATTCATAGGTCGATGGGCACTTGGGCCTCTTCCATGACTTAGCAATTATGAATTGGGCTGCAATGAACATTCTGGTACAGATGTCTTTGTTATAATGTGATTTTTGGTCTTCAGGGTATATACCAAGTAAAGGAATTATAGGGTCAGATAGCAGTCTACTTTAAATCTCTAAGTATTCTCCAAACATCCTTCCAAAAGGAATGTATTAGTGTGCATTCCTACCAGCAATGCAGAAGTGTTCCCTTTTCTCCACATCCATGCCAACATCTTTGGTTTGGG
>CAUYON010112210.1:0-18295 GCA_963573935.1 Arctocebus calabarensis | reverse complement strand
TGGCGTCACACTGCTCACAGCAACCTCCAGCTCTTGGGCTTAAGCGATTCTCTTGCCTCAGCCTCCCTAGTAGCTGGGACTACAGGCGCCCGCCACAGCGCCCGGCTATTTTTTTTGTTTTGCAGTTCGGCTGAGGCCGGGTTTGAACCCGCCACCTTCGGTACATGGGGCTGGCGCCCTACTCGCTGAGCCACAGGAGCCGCCCACATGAAACAATCTTAAAGCTATGAACACAATTCCAATGTCTTGGGTCAGAGAAGAAGACTGAGCTGATGGATATGTGGGAAAAGGTAACCCCCAACGTAGCCCATGGGCAGAATTTATAAATACATGCTTGTGAAAACTGGCAGAGCTCATTTTGTTGTGAAGACTGTGAACATAAGTTATTTTTTCTGTTCCCTCTGACTTAGTTTAATGTAGCACAGTGGTTCTGAAACTTTAGCAAGCTGAGCCTTTTGCCAAGAGTTTCTGATTTGATTGATCTTAGGTGGTGCTTCACATTTACATAGCTGACTATCTTCCTGAATTGGCCACCTCCTTAAGTTGGCCTGATTTTCACAGATTGGATGGGCACCACATGTACATATCAGCACAGTAGGCCTAGTTTGTTACCTTGACCACCTCTGCATGTCGACCAGTTTGTTACCACAGTGTCTTGGGTGGTCAGTTTACAGAACCTTCCTTGCAGAGGTTCTACAGTATTTCTCACAAGATCCCAGATAGTGCTAAGCACTACTAGTGTAGACTGAAAGACTGATGCTTTGAGAGGGTGCCATGTAACAGAAGAGTCGTGACTCTGTGGGGCCTAGCACTGTGCAGATTTGCAATCTCAAATTTTTAAAAAACTCATGGGTAACTTAAAACTTAGTACAAACCACCTTGCCTTAAACTAAAAGTTCTGTTTGTTGATTTGTTTCCTTTGTTCTTGTCTGTCTCATATATGGATGGTAAGTTCCATAATGCTTATTGGGTGTTGGATGAATTTATGTCATATACAATATGCATACACAATTTGTGTGATATGTCTATACACACACACACACCCATATATATTATTAAATATACAGGACAACTCTATGGATGCAGAATACTATTATTCTGAAGCCTCACTTTACAACAAGGAACTGCTGGTTAATAGGCTCCATGTGGGCAGGTCTGCATGGGTATGTGGCTCACACATTACACCTTCGTTGCAGACACTATGGATTTTTTTTTTTTTTTGAGACAGAGTCTCAAGCTGTCACCCTTGGTAGAGTGCCATGGCATTATAGCTCACAGCAACCTCAAACTCTTGGGCTTAAGCGATTCTTTTGCCTCAGCCTCCCAAGAAGCTGGGACTACAGGCGCCCACCACAATGCCCAGCTATTTTTTGGTTGTAGTTGTCATTGTGTTTTGGCAGGCCTAGTGTGGATTTGAACCCACCAGCTCTGGTGTATGTGGCTGACTCCCTAGCCACTTGAGCCACAGGTACCGAGCCAGAAACTATGGATGTTTGAGGCCCACAATGCACTCATCATAGTGGTCTACACAGAAGTGGCTTAGTTCATTTTGTCACTCTAATAAAGAATGTAAGCTATACATATTTTTATTCACTTCCAGCAACTTATTTAAACATCATCTAAGTCACTGTGCTAGGCACAATTCATGTTTTTAATAGCATTGTTTTATCCCCAGTTTAAGTGTGTGCAGCAGTTTCAGTAGCATTAGTCTAGAAGAGAAGGGGTAGGCAAATGAGGGAAATGCCACCGTGCTAAGAGCAGAGGAAGCAAGGGTTAACACAAGGAGACTGGGTTAGCACAGCAGAAGAGAGGATTTGGAGACTCAGGACAGACTCTTTTTAACTCCTGTGTTATCTCTTCATCTTTAGTTTCTCTCCTACCACCACTATCATGATTTGGAGAAGGTTGTTGACTCTAAGGAAAATAATTGTTTTCTAAGGTCTTTGCAAGGAAGGAGAGAAACAACACTTTGTGAGAAGCAGTCCTAAAGCTAAAGGGCAATTCCAATGTCTCTGCTGAAGGATGGAATCAGGATACATTTCAGAGAAAAAGCAAGGAGGAAATGAATCCCGCAGGATGAAGACTGACAAGAGATGATGGGGTTGGTGGTGAAGCAGCAGCATGCTGAGTGGCTGGAACTGCAGATATAAAGCCAAAAAAAGTGTGTTAGATAGAGCACAACACATTTGGAGAAATCAAGAAATTACACTGACTGTTTACATTTTCTTTAAACATCTTTTAAAATCCTTCCTGACACAGATGTTCTTCAAGATCCTGGAATTTCTGAAAAGGGGAAAAATGCTTTACGAATGCAATAATCACCTGGATGTAATGAAAGGAAGGAAACACTGGAGAGAGGCTTCAAAGTCCTCAAAAAGCTGCTCCAGGATCTAGTGACAGACGGTTCTGAATATGTAGGAGGCCCGGCATTCTTCCTCTTTGTACTGGGCTGGCAATTTTAAATGATACTTTTTAAGGTAGGATTGTCTCAAAGGAGGGGGCACGGGATCCTTTGATGAGTCAACATGAAATGTGTCTTAATTTCAGAGAACCACATGGAAAGTTATTGCAAAGGTGAGCATTATATTTTAAAATAATTGCCCCAAAGTGCTCGATTACATGTTTCTTAGTAACAACATCTGTTAGTAGGAAAATAAAGATCAAGTTCCCAGTCTCTGCTATGTTCCCTTAAGTGATGAATAAACAGATGAAGGCATTTTATAAAATACATCTTGCATTTGGTGGTGACATTTTGCTGCACAGGATTAATAAAACAAGCCTGAAACAAAGAACTTAGGTTTTCAACTTGTATCATTTTTATACCATTTTTCTATAGCTCTGTAGGAGTTTGCCATAAAGAGCCTTAGAGTCAGAGGGGGCAGATGCATGAATGAGTTATTCAATATCCTCATATCTGTATTCTCAATTATAGAACAAGAATAATAAAAATGCCTCCCTCAGATGTGTTTGAGGTGATTAAATGAATTAGTTACAATTCATATAAGTATGAAGAGAAGCCACCTATCCCAAAAGTTCCACATATAATCGTGGTTTAACAAATGCCCATTTTCTTCCTTCTATCTCCTATTGATCTGGTTTCAAGGTAAGTGAAACATAACATGTCCCATAGGTACATAGAATGTATTTGACAATTTAAGAAATAAATTGTAAGGGTTTTCTTTTTCCTTCTCTTTTGTCAAAAAGCCTTACAATTTTCGAAAGAATTCTTTGCCTAACTGGCCTCTGGAAAGTTCTGGATAAGACATGAGGAGGTGCTCATCTATTGATTATGTGCATATCGGCATGAAGAAAGGTTTATGATGAAAATGAGCCCAGATGCATCAGGCGTCATATGAGCCCATCTAGGATAAACCATGAGAGGAGAATAAAATAAAATAAAAAACACATCTGGCTAAAAAATTGATATCTGGAAATAACTTGACTCAGATATCAATTTTTTAGCCAGATGTATTTTTTATTTTGTTTTCATATGAGCAACAAATATATCCTGGGGGTTCAAAATTCACGATGCATAAAGGTTATGGTAGGAAAAGTTTGCCTCCCATCTCTGTACTCCAGAAAATCAGTTACCTCCTGAGAGCAACGTCTATCATCAATTTCTGAAGTATCCTTCAGATAAAATTAAACACCTACAAGTAAACATAGTTTCCTGCTTTTTATACCTATGGTATATAGTATGCAGCACACTTTTCTAAACCTTGCATTCTGAAATACAGAATCAATTTATATTGATATGGAAATTAGTTTCAGATTTGTAACTAGGGAGCATATAGACCCTGGAATTCATGACACAAAATGTTTCCTGTTTCATGTTTCAGTAGTACGGCACAAGTAAAATCCTTAAAGATTTTCCTTCACATTGCTGTGCTTTATACACATTTACTCATCATGTTATTTATTCACGAGTTTGATCTAGTCAGAGAGAGCGAATAGAAGAAAAGCTCATGTTAAGGGTATTCGTTGGGCTGCAAAATGTCCTCTTATACCTTTTCTGAAGCCACCAAAAACAAAAACAAAAAATTTCTTGTTATAATGTGTTCTAATATTTGTAAAAGAACTTTTGCAAGCCAGCAGAGAAAAAGAAAACATTCCCTCATGGAAAAACAGAAGACGCTTCTTCCATTCACAGAATCAAGGAGAAGCCAGATCTGGCTGGTTTGCCCTCTCTGGAAGGAGGATATCCCAGCTGGAATCACAGCCAGGCAGGTTGTCATGGGGAATTTGAGTTTTGCAGCTGTCATAACAAGCTAAACCTGGAAGGAGAGCTTCAACAATTGTGTTAAATGTTTAAGGAACCATGCTTCCTAGTGGAATGATGAATATAGGCAGATTCCAAAAATATGTGGAGACAAAATAAACCTAGTGGGACCATTATTGTGCATCAGATCTTGTACTAGGTTCTGAGGATACAGAACCAAATATAATGTATTATTGAATAAATAATGCAGGAAGATGTGCAAATAATCTAGCTTACATCTGTACCAGGTTGGGAGATATCAACTTCCTCGGGAATCACTTTAAGGAAATTTCACAAAAGTGATCATTATGGAACCAGCTGTTAAGGGATGAATGGAAGTTCTTGGGGAGATAAGTTATAAATAAAACAAATACATTAAAATCACTGAACAATACAGTATAACTAGTTGAGATCAGAGGTTAAGGGGAATACAAAAGACTAGTATTCTAAATAGAAGGGAAAGTCAGGCAGCAATTCCTGGAGAGGTGATATTTGAACTAAGTAGGCACAAAAATAAAGGAAGTGACTTCCACAGAGAGAGTGAAAAGAAATGATTGGAACCATGTCTGATTTTTAAAAATTATATATCCATTCCTTAGCATAGTGAGCTGGTCCATGGCAATAGGATATATAAACGTGAATAGATATACTGATGGATAGATATATTCATCAGTATATATACACACATATATGAGAGAGAGAGAATGTTTTAGATTATTTTTAATGGTATGAGCAAGGCTAATATACCTAAGAAAAAAACCTCATTATAAGCAAAAACAAAAACAAAAATGTAGTCAGATCCTAGGGAGCACTGGGAAAGGACTGAGGAAGAGATGAACAGGGCATTCGGAATTTCCATCAGTTCTTAAAACATCAATAAGATTTATTGGTGGAACCGTTCACGCGCTCCATCTAAGGACCTTTGGTGCTCCACATCCTGCTACAACTCAGTGGTTCTCAACCTTCCTGATGCCTCCTAAGGCCGCGGCCCTTTAATACAGTTCCTCATGTTGTGGTGACCCCCAGCCATAAAATTATTTTTGTTGCTACTTCGTAATTGTACTTTTGCTACTGTTATGAATCGTAATGTAAATATCTGATATACAGGATGTATTTTCATTGTTACAAAGGGCGAGACCCACAGGTTGAGAACCGCTGTGCTTCATCCTCAGTGTTTAGATAAGTGCCAGGCACTTTTTTTCAGTGTGTCAGTAAATTTGCTGAATAACCAAGCATGCACAGCACAGGAGAGCAGACACAAGCTATTACGGGGGGAAACAGATGAGTCCAACCTACGTCCTCAGTGAGCTTTTGATATAGTCAAGATGATATTTTCTATTTTGGATTTACTTTATATATTATTTTCTAGAGCAATAAAAATAATTATGTAAAAGAAAATCTCAAGTCTATTTAGAGTTCTAGCATGTAACAAGTTGCAGTTGCCTAGTTGCCAATTAAACAAACAAATCTTATAAACTTTAGTGAGAATAATACACGTAATGGATAAAAGAAGTGGTGAATGCTGGAGATGATAGGGTCCTTTCACAGAATAATGATGATCACGGATTCAGCAGATATTAATTGAGAATCTTAATTATTTTTTTCTTAAAAGACTGAAGCCTGAATAAGTCACACATTGCTTAGAAAGAATTACAAAGTAAAATCTAAGTCTGGCAGCCAGCCTTTGCCCGCTGCTCCAAGTGCTTTTACAGTTCACTCTACCCCATGGCTGGTGTGCATGTTTCCCTTCATTTCTTACTGTTATAAATAATTCATTAGACACTATATGTAACTTGCAGCCTTCCTTGAACACTGGAAGTCACAGGCGTGCCCATGCATAGTGGCTCCAGCTACCTGTGAGCATATATTTTTAGATGCCAGGGATATGGTTCAGTAAATTATTAAAGTGTATTAATTAGTTGCTTTTCATTAGGCAGTACTTCAAGAAAAATGAGCTCCAGAAAGTTAACCAGGGGAAGATCTGATTTATTGCATATCTTATAAAATAAAACCAATCACAATTTGGTACAAGTTCATAATCTGTTGCACTAATTAATTCTGGTATTTACTAATGAACTCTAATATTAATAAATTAAGGCATTCAGTAAGTCTAATGAGTGTTGGATCATGAAGAAACATTTATATGTCTAACTTTTTGTCTTGTTTGTAAAATTTAGAGCTGCAACAAACATTAACTGCCAGCTTGTCCAATCTGATCTAATAATAACATACCTGAAGCCCAGAGATGAGACAGACTATAACTTGCCCAAGGCTACATTTCTAAATAGTCAGAGAAAAAATACAAAAACAAAAGCAAAGGGAAAAAAAAACACTGGAATTCAGGTCTCTTGAGATGACCTTTTTTTTTTTAATTTATCATAACATGCCAATTATTTTTTTTTTTATTGTTGTGGATTCATTGAGGGTACAAGAAACCAGGTTACAGTGATTGCATTTGTTAGGTAAAGTTCCTCTTACAATCGTGTTTTGCCCCCAAAAGGTGTGGCACACACCAAGACCCCATTCCTTTTCCTACCCCTCCCTCATTCTCTCTCTGCTCTCCCCTTGCCCCACCCCCACTGTCTCATTAATTGACATTAATTGTCCTCATATCAAAATCGAGTACATGATAATTTTTTGTAACAAAATATTGGTTAAAAATGTAAAAACTCCAGATTTTTTCCCTCTATGTTCCTAAGACCAAGGGCATCAGAATTACCAAAGGAGGGTGGCGCCCGTAGCTCAGTCAGCAGGGTGCTGGCCACATATACCAACCAAGGCAGGTGGGTTCAAACCTGGCCCCGTCCAGCTAAAACAACAATGACCACCGCAACAAAAAAAATAGCCAGCTGGGTGTTGTGGTGGGCTCCTGAAGTCCCAGCTACTTGGGAGGCTGAGGCAAGAGAATGGCTTACACCCAAGAATTTGAGGTTTCTGTGAGGTGTGACACCACGGCCCTCTACCCAGGGCAGCAGCTTGAGACTCTGTGTCAAAAAAATAAATAAATAAATAAATAAAAGAATTACCTAAGGAGTAGGTTAAAATAAAGATAATTGATTCACATAAAAAACTTACAGAGTGAGAATACCTGTGGTTGGCTCTTTGAAAATTAGACGACTATTAATAATCCAAAGTGATATTTATGCAAGGTTGAAACTCACAGCTCTAAATACACATTCTCACCTTTGTATATTATCCTCCAAGTTGTATTATTTTCTATTGGCTCCATGAAAGCACGGATTTACTGTTTTGTTCACTGTGATATCCTAAGCACCAGGTGTCCAAGAAATATTTATACAATGAATGATTGAATGTCAAACAAATGAATGAATAAGTAATGTCAAAATAACAGTGCGTTGAAGTGGAAGGTAGAATCATAATTCTCCTACAAATACAGAATGAACACATTTTAAAGATTTTATTCAACTCATTAATTAACAATGGGACTACACAATGATGAAGATGATTCTCACAGAATTTAAGACAGGAGAGTTTATCTAGGCCTTCAGTAAAAACATTTAAGAAAAAAAATAATACACAAGCATGGTAGAATACATTTGCTAAGTTAGATATAAAACTGCCTCTTGTCCTTTGGGGAAAAAACATCATAATCTTTGAGTTATCTTTTCTATGAGACAGAAATCTATAAGTTCAGATTTAACTTTTATAATATTTGAGTTCTAATCAAATAACAAGTAGCAATGTCAACCTAAGATAGATTCAGGAATCAGACAATTTGGGGGCTAACCTGTTAAATCATAGGCACCATGACCAAGAAAAAAACATGTAATCACCCTTTTATTTTATTTCCAAGATTTCAGTAACTTTTTTATAACATCATGTTAGGTCACATGCAAACAAGCATAACAGTTAAATAAGCTATACATTATATAGATACAGAAATTAATTATTATGTAATCAAATCCCCATATAGTTATAACTGGATGAAAACTAGAAAGAAAATCATGATAGAGGAATATGAATATGGGAAATGGAATTATGAGAGAGTATAGAATACCATCTAATCGCCATGGTCTTGTTTCAATGCTCCAGAGAGATAAAGAAAGCTGGAATATGATTCCACAGTCTGGGGAAAAGTTACTGGTCCTCCATTGAAATACAGTTCCACCAGGCACTCAAGAATAAAGAAACCATGTAAGTGGAAATATGGCCCTTGAGTCAATGGAACAGATGTTAAATCCTGGCTCTCCCAGTTAACAGAGTTGTATCCATGGACTGGACATTTTTTCTCTGTCAGTTTTTTACTCCTTAGAAGAATGGTAGATGTGACAGCACACCCTTGGTAGATTAGTGTTGAGAAATGAATGATTCAAGGCAAATAAAAGGCCCAATGCATAATAAATGTGGTATCATTTTTGGCTTACATCATCATTCTTTATTCTGAAAGTCAAATGAGACTTGCTTTTAAGAAGGAGAGGTAGTTGAATGGTGCCAGAGTCTCAATCCAGTTCACCAACACAGCGTCAAGGAAGCTGCTTCTCAAACCAGATGGCAGAGAGAAAAGCCCAGGTTCCTACGACACCATTAGGATGCAACTCAGTCTGCTGAGTACTGAGCAGCTGGTGCAGTGAATAGGCAGCAAAAGTAAAACAAACAACCACTAGGGAGACAGTTTCTAGCTGGGAACAGAGGCCCCCAGGACCAGGCTGATAGTGTCATTTGCAGTAGTAAACTACACAAGAGTCTGAATCAAGTAAAGAGGCAAGGCTGTCTAGAAAAAACAACAAAAAAGTGACCTGATTGAAGAGAGAAAAATTGCATATGAAGTAGTTATCAATTAGCTGAAGCCTCATCACAGAATCAGTGCTTGATATGGTTCTCCTTAGATTTCTTTTTTTACCCCATTTTGTACCCACCGTTTTTCCCCACAGGGTGATGTCCTAAAAAATGTCTATTGCATGCAGTAATAATACATTGACACTTACAATGATCTGTTTGCATAATGATTAGTGGTGGGAAGAAGGATTTTGAACTCTTGCTGATTTTTTTTACCTTATTAATATTTCTTAGTGACCACATTCATTCCACACCACACTACAACACTTGCAAGGGAAGGCCTTAGTAATCACCTATGGATTGTACCAACACGATGAATAGACATTGAAACCACACATACTATCAAGATTGTGAAGAACACCACTTACATAGGTCTTAAGATCCCTTGGCCTCAACTCTCTCTTATGCTACTAACAGTAGGAGTGAGCTCCATGCAGATGTGTCCAGCCTCCTGGACATCTCTGTAGTCCACAAAGTGTGGAATGTCACAGAAAATCCCTCAGCACTACTCATACATGTGCAAACAAACCATGGAGTACAAGTTCTACCAATGAGGAAATGGAGTTCCCACTCTCACACATGTGCAAACAAACCATGGAGTACAAGTTCTACCAATGAGGAAATGGAGTTCCCACTCTCACTCACACACACAAAAAAAAAAAAAAAAAAAAAAAAAAAATTCAAATGGTCCTCAGCAAATTTATTGTGTTGTCTTTTTCTTTTTTTCTGGCTGCCTTTCACTCCATGTCTATGGAATCTTCCTAGGACAGTACTCTCATAGTAGCCTTTGTCTCAGGCTGAGTTGCTGGAGAAGATAGACTAAAACTAGTAACCTAAGCATGAAATTGAAATCATCTTCTGCAATGGAAGTTCCACTCCTTAATGTTATGGATTTCATTTGTAATGAATACTTTAGAGCCGTATCTGATCATCCAGGAGATGAAAAGGCAGCTCTTCATCTACCTGAGGAAATACTAAGCAAGACCATTTACTCTCCTACACATTCAGAGACTGGAGAGGAAAATAAATGAATGAGAGGTGGAAAGAAAAGAGCCTTTGCAAATGCCTAATATGTTATATCCAGTGTAAATATTATTTGTTTATTCAGCATCCACAATGCATTTCACAAAAAGCATCAAAGACTGCATGCTACAGATGAGGAAACTAAAATTTCAGATGGTAATTTCTCCGTAGGCCCGCAGTGGGAGAAAGGCAGAGGAGGACTTTGAACACGGGTTAATGGCTGCACCGTGAAGGGCTATGTTTTTCCCAGTGTACCATATTGTCACCAGAATTAGAAGCAAAGCATCATTCCTTATTTGGTTATTATCTTGGAGCTGGGTAAAAAGAACTGTGTGTGTGTGTGTGTCTAGGGAGGGGGAGAGAAGGACAGGAGAGGAGAAGGGGAGGGGAAGAATGAACATGAGTGAAATTTGCACGCTTTTTAGAAGGGAATACCAATTTATAAATATAAATGGAAGGAAACTAAAATACCATTCTCTCCTTTGAAGAAAACTTTTTATAGGGTTTTGGTTTTATTCTATTTGCTTAGCTATTTTAGCTATAGTAACTTAAAGTGAGAACAAGTTTAGAAGGATGAATTTCCAACATTTGCTTTATTGATAATATTAAAGAAATGCTGACAAGTTCAGAGGGATTGTCTTAGTCTTTGTTGCTATAAAGAATTCCTAAGGCTGGGTAATTTATAAGGAAAAGCGATTCTTCAGGCTCTACAGGAAACATGGCACCAACATCTGCTTCTGGTGAGGCCTTGGGAAAGTTCCACTCAGGGCAAAGGAAGCAGCCATGTGCAGAGATCACATGGTGAGAAAAAGGAGAGGTTGTTGGTCTCTTTTGAATAATTAGAGCTCAAGTGAACTTAGAGTGTAGAAACTCATGCCAGTGGGAATGGCACCAAGCCATTCATGAGGGATGAAACCCCATGATACAAACACCTCCTACCAGGCACCACCTCCAACATCATGGTGATGGGAGGTACGGGGGGATCAGATTTCTACATGAGACTAGGCAGGGTCAAACACACCGTACCCAAATCATAGAGGGACTGTTTATTTAAAATATATTCTAATTACTGAAACATAAAAGCTGTCTATTGATTGGTTCGGGTGTTCATTAATAAAGGCATAAAATAGTTGATAAAAGGCATTAAGCTTAGATGAGTGATAGGGATATCTCTCAAGGTAGTGTAAGTAGTAGATTTGCCTTCTCTGACCAGAATGTTGATCAGGGGCACATTATGCTTAAAATCAAGTTTGTGTAACTCTTTGCATCCTTAAAAGTACGATACATTATATCACTATTACCCACATCCTAGAAAGGTTAAGTAGTTTGAATCATATTAACAATTAGCTTTTTATATTTATTTATTTATTTTTTAGACAGAGTCTCACTATGTCACCCTCGGTAGAATGTTGTAGCATCACAGCTCACAACGACCTCAAACTCTTGGGCTTAAGCAATTCTCTTGACTCAGCCTCCCAAGTAGTTGGGACTACAGGCACCTGCCACAATGCCTAGCTATATTTTTTGTTGCAATTGTCATTGTTGTTTAGCTGGCCAGAGCCAAGTTTGAACTCGCCACCCTTGGTGCATGTGGCCGGTGCTGAGCTATGGGCACTGAGCTTAACAATTAGTTTTAAGCTTCACCAAATTCTCATGCTTCATAAAAACAACCCATTAGTTTATATAATCTATTAAAATTTCATAGCACTTTCATATGTGTGTGTGTGTGTGTAATTAAACATCTCAAAAATCCTGTGGAGTGGGTATCCTTCACTGAGTGGTTCTGCAGGCAATTTGGCAGACACTGACAATATCTGGAGACATTATTGGTGTTTATGACATCTTACAAAGAACAGAAAAAAACCCACCCTCTAATACAAGGAATTATCCCACCCCAAATTTCAAAAGTCTCAAAGGTTTGAAACACTTTAATCCACATTAAAAGATGACTAAAAACAAATACCCAAGAACCAAAGTTAAATGTCTGAGGTCACACAGCTGTTCATTTGCTCTTTTTCTCTATAATTAAGACTAGAAACCAAATATTTCCATCTCTTCTCATGCTACTTTTATAGTAATTGTGTTCCATTTTACATGGGTGCTTAAATGCTTAGTCATGTTTCAAAAATTTCATATTAAAGGAAAATGTCTTCTTTTATAATTTGCAATAGCAAGAAGGATACCTTCAGGAACTGTTGATGAGGGGAGAGGCAGTGCCATGGCATGATCTCAGAACGGATTGACTTTTGTTCATGGAGATGTCTCAGGACTAAAATCAAGGGGTTGCCAGATGAGAATGAAAGCAGAGAAGAGAGGCTAATTACTAAATTAAATTGAGTTAGATGAGGGGAGAAGGGGGAGTAAGATTTGTCCTGGGAGAAAGGAGAGATAATCCCTGAGATCACCCATGCAGATAAAGAAAGAACAGCCTGGAGTATTTCTTTGATTCAAGTTCAAGCATTCTGTGGGTTTTAAGTGATGCCTACAGGTGTTTGGGGTGTGTGAAGAACAGTTTCAGTAATTCTATGCTAGGGTGAGCATCACACACGCAATAGAAGCTACTTTAAAGCAGGACACTGACCCTCAACAAAAATTCTGATTCATTAGCTACATGTTGGGACTTGGCAGATTGCACTTGAGCGCATTCCCCTTATTGATTTTGATTCTGAGGGTCATAATAAGTCAAAAGCTAAAGGTAACCAAATCTCAACTACAGAGAAGGTATACCTTGATCCTTCTTTCTCCTGCTAACATCTAGCCAAGTCTTCTTAAATATTGGTGAATTATTTGTTCAGTCTCCTACTTTAATGATCATAAACCCCTTTTATGGTGGCGCCCATAGCTCAGTCGGCAGGGCAGCCGGCCACATCTACCTAGGGTGGCAGGTTCGAACCTGGCCCGGGTCTGCTAAACAACAATGACAATTGCAACCAAAAAATAGCCAGGTGCCGTGGTGGGTGCCTGTCGTCCCAGCTACTTGGGAGGCTGAGGCAAGAGACTAACTTAAGCAAAAGAGTTAGAGGTTGCTGTGAGCTGTGATGCCATATTTCTCTACCCAGGGTAACAGCTTGAGACTCTGTCTCAAAACAAACAAACAAAAAACCCAACCCAACCCTTTTATGGATCTTATAGAAGATATTCAGGTATAAAAAATAACCATTTTATAATTCTTTTTTTTTTGCAGTTTTTGGCCAGGGCTGGGCTTGAACCCACCACGTCCAGCATATGGGGCCAGCGCCCTACTCCTTTGAGCCACAGGCACCACCCAGCATATTATAATTCTGAGTTAGCTGGAAATAATTTCTAAATAACCTCCCTCTTCCATCAAGAAGGCACTTAAAGTCAAATCTTGGTAAAGTATAAGAACGTGGGTTTTTCTTAATCAATTTCATTTTGTTCTCTGCAATAGTTATGAATAGCTGGACATATATTGTGGGTTTGAGATGGGAATTTGAGAAGCCCAGAATTCTCATCTTTTCATTGTGTGCATTGACGTGTATGTCATCTAGATTGCTTGACGTGTTTACCATCTAGCTTAGATGTCGCCATACCACCTTGCTGGCAACCACTACGCCTATCAGGTCCCCCGTCTTAGGCTTCCAGCAGCTTGTTCCTGCATCCCTCATTCTGGCCGTACTGCTTTTGCAGCCCTGCAGACTCACATGTTCACTTAATCTCCTAGTTACAAGTGTTGTTCTGGGTGTTTAGCTCTCCCTCATCCCTCACATAACATTCCCCCCATCCCCCCACCCCCGCCTATATCTTGACAAGTTTTCCTCTTATATACATCTCAAACCCATTCACCTTAATATCTTATTTCAGATCACAATTGTTCACTGTAACATCGTAGTAGATTTTTAATGCTACTTCAGTTTCCAAACATGAAGCTCCTGAATCCACACATCTAAAATGTGGAACCTAGATACTCAACATGTATAGAATAGAATCCTGAAATTGGAGCATTTTCATAGGTCTGACAAGTCTTACATCTCCCTGCCTCCTGCCACATCCTACCTCATATTTTAAAGTCCCACAGCATCAGAGCACTTACAGAATCCCATAGGCACCACTTTCCTTTTTAGCTCCTTGCACAGTTAATGTTCTTTCTTTTGCCTAAGATGTCCTTCCTAACTTTCTTTACCTGGACAAACTAATACTTTAAGACTCAGCCTGAAATTCACTTTCAATATGAAATACTCCTTTCTCTAAATTCCCCTAGAAAAACTGATTATCTTTATCTTATTGAATGGAAAATTTAGATTTTTCATAATGGTAAATGTAGAGAATACTCCATACTTATTGTTTCTTTCTTTCTTTTCTTATCCTGAGACAGGGTCTTGCTCTGTTGCCTGGGCTAGAGTGCAGTGGTATCATCACAGTTCCCTGCAGCCTTGAACTTGGAGGTTTAAGAATTCTCCCACCTCAGCCTCCTCAGTAGATGGGACTACAGGTGCACACACTGAACTTCTATATTGTACCCAGGCTGTTCTGGAGCATCTGACTTGAAGTAATTCTCTGGCCTCATCCTTCCAATGTTCTACGATTATAGGTAGGAGCCTTCATGCTTAGACACTAATTGTTTCTTTAAATTTTAGTGTCAAACACGATGCCTAGAAGACTTATAGTCATTCAATACAATGTTTGACATAGTCGATGTCCAGAACAGGTGTGTTGGACTTCTCAGAACAGGTGTGTTGAACTTCTCAAAACTGAGCATGTTTTGATTTCCTCACTTAGAGTTGGTTTGTGGTATTTAGGACTTAGAAGGCTGACATGATACTAGGTCATCTGTGCTTCTTCAGTGTGAAGGACTTTACCAAGCACAGAACAGACTGACTCCAGTTTATTCTCCTCCCTTTGTTCCTGTTTACTGCATAGGACAGCTTCTCTCCATTTGTCCTCCCATTCCCAAATAGCAATAACTCCCCAGTCATGTGTCCCAAATATTATTGAATGCTCTTTTAAACCTATGAGGTCTGACAATTCAGTTCATGAACTCACCCTAGACAAAGTGCCATACGCCTCATTACTGATACCATTACTGTGGTCATCAGATGGCCAGGGGAATCACTCCATAGATGACCATAATGGTATTCACAATGGGGCATGTAGCATTTTTTCTAGGATGAGCTCACTAACTTAGTTGTCTGACTGCATAGTGTCACAACTCAATTCATTCCCCTTTTCTTCCATTTCGGTTAATAGAGTCCATCATTACCCATATCCTACTTTTTACTTCCCTAGTATCTGACTGCCAGCACTTCCCTTCTCAGTACAGTCATTCCTTTCCCAAAGATCCATAAATGTTTAAAAAAACTAAATTAAAATTGCTGAAAGACTACCTCCTTACACCTTACCTCCAGAAAAGTGGTGAATTCATTTGGATTTTCACTGTGGTTACAGTAACCTCAGTGACTTGAAGTGATTTTCCAGCCTTTTATCTCAAAAAGATCTGTCTCTGGTACATTCCAGAGCCTCTTATAAAGGTGAGCTATTCATTAACCCCAAAAAAGAAGTAAGAGAGAATAGTAGAGAGATCACATATTTGACCTAGCAGAAGCTGTCTCTCTGGAAAATTGCTGAACTATATCAGACAATGTGAAAATCCATTTCTAAAACCCTAAGAAGTGTCCTTTCTTCTGACATATTTGCTTAAGACACTTGAGCAATCTTGTGAAAACTATCCTTAATGGTTTCCTGAAGTGTTGACTGCTGGAGAAATCAGAAGCCAATTTCACCCTCTTCACACCTTTCTCCTAAATTGCCGATTGCTATTCCCCAGCCCTGGTTCTCTAGGAAGTCTCTCTTGGTTCTGTCAACTTGGCACATTCCAATCCATCTGTCAGACACATCAGTTCTGAGTTGTCTAAGTCTGCTATTTTATCCAGGGATTTAAAAGCCTGTTTTACATTAACTTAACAGCCTAAAATAAAAATTGAACTTTGTGCCCTCTCTACCTAGGGGAAATCAATTTTATAATAAGTGATCACTATAAAAAAATCTTTCATGGTAAATTCATGATTAAATTTCATAATTCCTCCAATAAAAAGAATACCAAAGCAAGCAAAGTTGATTCAGCTTGTTAGGGAACATTAGCACCAAAGGAAAGAAAAAGAAATGGCACGGAACATGACATTTGTTTTTAAACACATGATTGAAAACATTTGTATGTGTAAGAAAACAGAGAAGGAAAACTGGGGTTTTGTCTGAACTGAAAACTGACATGACCTGGTCCAAATGTCTAACTCCATTGAGTCTCAATTTAGTTGACTATAGATTTGTGTCTTGTGATTTAGCAATAGAATTTACTTTTTCATCTATAATCAGAATATATTTTCACATACAATCTTCTTGACTTGTTTCTCTTTTCTGCATGCTTACACTGTCTCTTTCATTCACATTTCTCATTTAAAAATTCTCTTTGTTGAAGATCTACTCAATCATCATTCCCGTATAAAAGTTTTTCTAGTTAAAGAGCTTCTTTCTTAATACACTTGTTTCCCACTTTTTCTATGCCCAATAATAGACTAATTTTCTCTCATAGCACTTATTGTGCTGTGGTCATCTGCTTACTTAAAGCTTCACCACATGAGAGTAAGACAGTGTACCTTTTTAATTCTGTACCTAGCACTCAGAACCATAGCCAGCACTCAATAAGTGCTACGTATTTGATTGTCTTTGGCTTCAATGGATCCTGTGTTTACCATGCACAAATTATTCCAGCTTTAGCTCTTTCTCTAGCCACAGCGGCAGTGACCAATTCTGAGTAGTCTTTTACCTACTTTGCTGGAGAGCAACTCAAGGCTCTTTACCATGAACTTGTGTCATATGCTACTTGCTTTCCACTCTGGTGCCTCTCTGAAAGCCCTTTGTGGGATAGTTGGGGAATACATTAGGCCTTTACACACAAGCAACCTGTAAATATCAAGAACTAATGATCTTGGGACTGCATTTACCCAAAGACAATGGATATATGCTCTGCCCCTTAGATCTCTTGATGTAAAGTTCTGAAACAGAGTTTATAATCTTTCTCAGAATGTTCTACCAAGACTGAAAGTACTATCACCCACAGCCATTGCTGCCTTGTTTTGGGGGTTTTCGCTTTCCCTATTTCACTTTGATCCTTTTCTTCTGGATTATTTTCCAAATAAGACACATGTACTCAAGCGTTTCTCAGATGCCTTCTTTTGATTCAACCCCAACTAACACCAAAGTTGAACACTTGGAAATGCTCAAGACAGAGTGAAATCTATGTCCATGAAAAGTAAAATTTCAATGTTTTTCAACTTTTTTTTTTGTTCAGTTTTGGCCAGGGCTGGGCTTGAACCTGCCACCTCTGGTATATGGGGCCAGTGCTCTACTCCTTGAGCCATAGGTGCCACCCCATTTTTCAATGTTTTTCATCTCACAGCACAGCTAAGCCTATAGTTATACTTCCACAGTACACTTAAATTATGTTGATTGGAAAAAAAAGTAAATACTTACTGTGCTTTCAACTTCTTTCGAAAATAATTTAATTAATGGTCTTTAGATCATCTCACAGTACAGTGGTTGAAAATCACTGAGTAAAAGAGATGAAGCTGAAGATCCCTATTTCAACCTTCAAAGTATCCTTAGAAGTGGTAGACTGTACTTTCACAAAATTAATAAATTGGTATCCCACATGCCTTGACAGAAGCATGTCCATCCTCCTTCAAGAACTAGAGTCTGTATTTTTCTCTTCTTGAATCTGTATGAAGGTTTGTGATTGCCTTTATTAATAAAATATACAGAAAATAATGCTGTGGCAATATTAAGAATGGATGAAAAAATACCCATTCCATTTGCCTCACTATTGTGATATATAACTTGGAAGCACTCACCTTCCATTTAAGAAATTCAGCCACCCTAAAGCTGTCATACTGGGGAGATGCTATGAAGAAATCACACAGTTAGAAAGAGAAGGCCGGGGGCCCCATCTCTTCCAGTCCCTACCTGCTGGTGTCCAGGACCCTGCCCAGGTCCAGACATGTGAAATAAGCAGGCTTTCAAACTGACCTCAGCCCCAGCCACATTCTTTTTTTTTTGAGACAGACCCTCAAGCTGTCACCCTGGATAGAGTGCTGTGGCATCACAGCTCACAGCAACCTCCAATTCCTGGGCTCAAGCGAGTCTCCTGCCTCCACCTCCCAAGTAGCTGGGACTACAGGCGCCCGCCACAATGCCCGGCCATTTTTT
>CAUYON010112204.1:0-34034 GCA_963573935.1 Arctocebus calabarensis | reverse complement strand
AGACAGAGCCTCAAGCTGTCACCCTGTATAGAGTGCTGTGGCATCACACCTCACAGCAACCTGCAATTCCTGGGCTCAAGTGAGTCTCCTTCCTCTGCCTCCCAAGTAGCTGGGACTAAAGGCGCCCTCCACAAGGCCCGGCCATTTTTTGGTTACATTGTTGTTGGGTGGGCCCAGGGTGGATTTGAACCCGCTGGCTCAGATGTATGTGGTTGGCACATACACCTGAGCCACAGGTGGCAAGCCTCTACTTTTTTATTTTATTGAGTGATGGATTGGGTCATCAAGGGAGTGATTTTAATGTTTATATATTTATTAATTTATTTGTTTGTTTGTTTACTTATTTTGGGTGGTTTCAGCTGGGGCTGGCTTTGAACCTGCCACATCCGGCATATGGTGCTGGGGCCCTACCCCTTTAAGCCACAGGTGCCGCCGTAGCTTTATTTTTTGATTTTTTTGATTTTCTTTCTTTTCTTTCTTTCTCTCTCTCTCTTTACTTCCTTCCTTCCTGCATTTCTTTCTTCCTTCCTTCTTTCTTTCTTTCTTTCTTTCTTTCTTTCTTTCTTTCTTTCTTTCTTTCTTTCTTTCTTTCTTTCTTTTTTCTTTTGGAGGACAAGAATGTAACTTTTCCAGGAATTAGTGGAGAGAGAGAAAGTCTAAGTAGACAAAGAGAAAAAAAAATTATAGGAGTAGGGTTTCTGTGGAGTTAGGGGAAGAATAAGTTCTTAATAAATGAGACTAAATTCTGTCACAAATGCACATATTTACAGGGGTCATGTAGTAAAGTAAATGCCTGAAGCAGGCGGGTGTATTAGTTGACGAGGCTGACACAACAAATTACCCAAAACTCAGCTTAAAGCAACCTAAATTCATTCCTCCACAGTTCTGAAGGCTGGGTGTCTAAAATCAAGGTGTCCATAGACCACACGCCCACTGAAAACCCCATGGAAGAATCACTCCTTGCTGGCTCATAGCTTCTGGGTGTTGCTGGCCACTTTGGTGGTTCTGGGCTGCATTTCTCCAATCTCTTCTTCAGCTCTCATATGTCCTTCCTCTTCCCTCCATGAGTTTTTATGTTTTTAAATGTCTCTCTTCTTTCAAGGACACCAGTCATTGGATGTAAGGCCCACCTAAGTCAATGTGACCTCATCATTCTCTGTTGCATCCATATAACCTATGGCTAGGAGGAGTGAGAGTTATAAGAAACACCTGTATAGCTCAATAATGGAATACCTGGGTGGAAAGGACGTGGATAAGGATTTAGCTCTCCTAACAAGCATGAGAGCTCGCGAGATGAGAGCAGTGGTGAATTGGCAGTCTCTACACCTGTGGTTTTGAGAGGCACAAGATCAGCCTTATATTAGGCTGGAGGAGAAGGCAGTCGGGAGCATGCGCATTCTATCATGGACCACTTACTCTGACTCTGTCTCCTCTCCTGCCTGCAGAACACCAGCAAGGCGTCTCTGATGAAGATTACTAAGTTCTGCTAAAGACTAGGATCTATCTATTCTAAGAAGACTGCTTTACTCTCTAAGACACTATCCTTCTCTCTCTCCTGCTGAAGTAGATAGCCCTCAGGCACTTAAGAGAATTTGTTTCTGAGCAAGGTAACTTAGCAGTCTGCATCTGGAACCACGTTAAACTGGGCCCGAGACCTGGCCAGACCTGGGTCCTGGCAAGAAGTGTCAGAAGTGACATGTGACAATCCTCCACTTCTTTTATATTTTCATTGCCTACCCATTTACATCCACGAATACTTTCTTTCCAAATAAGGTCATATTTACATGTACTGGCAATTAGGATTTGAACTTATCTTTAGGGAGGGGGACACAGTTCAACTCACAATAATAGTGAAAGGGCAGATTTTGTATCCAAAAAAAATTAGCTGTGCTTACCTGAGCAGGTTTATGTCCACTGGGCTTGCTGGACAGGAATACCAGATGTGGACTGTGGACTACCAATTTGCATATATTGTTTTCAGAAAAAGATTTGCCTTGAGGAGAGTGGTTTGTTACCACAGTTTAACAGAAAGGGTCAGGGGTGAACACAGAGCCTGTAGTTCAATATGACTTTGGAAAATCCTCAGGAAACACATGCTACTGTGTAGTAGAAGAAATCTTTTGGAGAATGTCAAGACTATCAGAAAGACTATGATGCTGGAATGAATGTCAGAGCCCCTATGGTTAGCTCTGGGATCATCAGTAAAAATTACATCTTAAAGATATACCAAGTCCAAGTTCATGTATCATGTGTAACTTTTGATCAAGTTTTCTTAGCAAGTTTCCACATACATGTCTCTTAATTCGTAGTTATTCATTTTATTTCCTTCCTTCTCTTTACATTTTTTGGATTGGTAATCAATCAACCTGGTTTGAACAATTTCCAAAGGTGCAAGCTGAGACTGTAGTCTATTTAGATTTAGAATCACTAAAGTGGATTCTAAACTGTAAAAAGTACATTTTGGTAGTCCCCAGTGTGGAAATCATCTATCCTGAGGAATACTTCCTGACCTACAACTTAAAGAGATTATGCCAGTGTGAAAATACATTTTCCATTGGTATTGTGTGACAGAACTTGAAATCTAGAGATATGGCAAATGAAATCATAATTCATGTTTGAGGTCTACAATACCACCAGAATTGAAATAAACAAGATCTAATCCCCGTCTCTTCTTGGATTCAATTATATGTAACTGCCTTCTTGAAAGGAGGCATTTCTTAAGGTTTTATGTTTCTCATCTCTACTGAGTTTTCCTCCAGAACCTATATACCACTTTTTCCTGGCACAGATAGATTTATATAAATCCTTCTTTTACTGTTTCCAGAAGCAGTCGGACACTGAACCTTGAACTTTACTGATGGAATGAAATTTGAAGTTGATCTTGTTGGTGGAATTTTGTAATCTCTTTGTTTAAACAAGATAGACTTTCTAACATCCAAAGCTTAGCTGTGGCAGAATTTATCAGACATGCTGTAACTTAAATATTTCAATTTGCAACTTCCAAGTTGGCAACTTAGGCCATTGGAGCAATTCTCTTCTCTATCACCTTTGCTCTTTCTATTATTTCCATGTTCACCCCATATTATATATTTTTTCAAGACAATGAGACATTTTTCTCTCCTTTCCTTTTTGCTTGGTGTGCTTTATACATATTATTCATTCAGTAAATATTATTGTGATAACTTCAAAATACTCACTTGTAAATAAAAATACTCCCATTTAATCCCTATCAAACAATTAATGTAAAACAACAAAGCACAGTTTTAAGACAGGGCTACACTTAAATTGTACATAATACACTTACATTGTTGTTAATCATCTAGTGAGCTCCAAAGTCAAGAAAATGAATGTTTTGTGGCCAAGGCAAATTTTATATCACAATTTCTTCCATATGCCTCATAAAAGTAGCACATTTGTAAATTGACAGCTCTCCACTTGACTTTATTAAGTACTGAATTGAGTTTACTTTAAAATTTAGGGAGGATTTTCTCTTACCTTAACCAGTGAAATAATTTGTTATACTTATGTCTTGGAAGAAGAAAAAATGCAGACTCTAAAAAGATTTAGCTCTTTGGGGATTCCAGTATTTCAATTAATGACACTCTTTCAAATCTCTTAAATCCTACTTCTTTGCTCAAAATTCTTTCTATTGTTGTAAATTTATTCTCTTGTGCTAGGACAAGTCTATACTAGTAAAGAGAAGGGGAATAATGGAGCCAATTATTCAGATAATTGAAGTAAAATACTTTTTCCTCACTACTGTGTATTTCAGATACAATCTTCTTTTAAAAACCTGATTATGTAGAATTACCCTACTTCCCTCTCTAATAATGTATATAGTTAGATCATATTATTTGAAGTTTCTGATTTTTATGAACTTTCTGACTTGTAGACTTGGTCTATATAGGTAAATAATTCTATTAGCAGGGCTAAAATATGTCTGGGGAATTGAGTTAGAAATAAAATGCTAGCCTTCAGTTGATAAATTTAAGGTATTAGGAAGTTTACTCAAACAGACACATAAAAGTCTCTTCTTGGAGTCTGGAACCACACAAATAGAATTAAAAGATGAAGCAAGTAGTCGCAATAAGCAAAGTAACCTAAGTCATGTCTTAAATGAAAAAATACACAGATAATCTTATAGAAGTTTTTAAAAGTTTTTTTTTTGTTTGAATCATCCAAATTCACCCAAGACTTTGCATACTTGTTTTTGTCATCTAAAACTTCAAGATGCAACTGTCTTTTGTGGAGTGGTATGAAGAAGGAAAGGGACAAGTATTTGCTTCTTAGAATAGAAATTATCTGCTAATAATCCGGAAAATTATAACCAAGTTTTCCCCTTTATTTGCTGCTGTTACTTTAATATGTTAGTTTCTGTTTTTGCTTCAAAAAACATTCCACAATGGCCTGTTTTCTATTTTATTTTGCCACTAAAATATTTCCTTAAGGCTGCAGATACAATGATTTGGAATAACTAGCTTATATAAGAGAAATAAATTTCAGACCTGGCACAGTGGCTCACGCCTATAATCCTAACACTCGAGAAGGCCAAGGTGGGTGGATTGCCTGAGCTCACAGGCTCAAGACCAGCTTGAGCAAGAGCAAGACCCTGTCCCTAAAAAATAGCCTCCACAGGCGTTGTGGTGGGCGCCTGTAGTCCCAGCTACTTGGGAGGGTGGGGCAAGAGAATTGCTTGAACCCAAGAGTTAGAGGTTGTTTGAGCTAAGCCACATGGCACTCTACTGAGGGTGACAAAGTCACACTATGTCTCAAAAAAAAAAAAAGAAAAGAAAAAAAAGAAAGAAAAGAAAAAATAAATTTCAATATGGAAAAAGGAGATATAATAAGTGTAAATTAAAAACTTAGATATGAATAAAACTGAAGACTTAGATTCTTAGAACCTGTGTCAAAGGATTTCTTAAATGAGACACCAAAAAGAAATATCATAAGAAATAAATGAGATATTGAACACATCAAAATTAAGGACTTCGATTAAAAAAAGATGAGCATTGAGAATATGACTAGTAGAGTGTGAGAATACATTTGCATTGTTCTAAAACTGATAAAGATTTAATATAAAAATAGGAATCATATAAATTAATAAGAATATGAGTAGAAAAATTACAAAAGAATAGGAAAGAAAACCCTAAATAGCTCACAAATATTATAACATATGACAATATAGTTAATCTCACAGTCAAATAAATGTGCATACCACAACAAATAGATGTTTATGTGCATCCAATTACTGAAAATTTTTAAAAAGTGCTAATATTGGCTAGAATATAGGCAAAGATAATTTCTATGTACTATTTGTGCCTTTATAAACTAACATAATTCAAGAGACATATTTTACAGGTTTTGCAAAATTAAGTATACATACGTGGTATAACCTATGATACAATCTAAAGTCAAGTAGTAAATTTTAGTACTTGCTATTGACTTGAAGGAAATTTTTGCATAGCTAATTATTGCATATTCTTGTGGTAGTAAACATATAGGGGGGAAAATCAGGTATTTATCACTATGGAAATGAATAAACAAAAAAGAGTTACAAACAATATGTCTTGAAAGAGGTACAGCCAATAAACTGGGTAGACACACAGCAAAATGAATAGATCTTAAAGTGTTTGGTAAAACATAGGGAATAGTACATTTTCAGCCTGATATCATATATGGAATCAAAACACATCCACATATAAGACAATGTTACACTATCCAGTAATACATACACTGTCAGGAACCTGCATCACACAAGAAGAAAGCGTGCATGGAATAGAAGTAGATTTTGGTAATGAAGAACAAGATAACAACAAAATGAGAGAAGAGTCTCACATAAATTGCAGATACTTGTGTTATCTTTCAAATAAATAACAAGAAGAAAGGCCTTCGTCCATCATTCTCAGTCAAATCAGGGAGACTCTTACCTCCTCTTCGTGATGCTCTCACTTCACCAGTTCACTCAGTCAAATTTATACTTCTCAGCAATGTTGTTTCTTTGACAGATCTCTATCTCATCCATTTAACTTTATGTATTTTTTTGTTTCATCTGCCTCATGCAGATTCTATGTTTCTTGTTTTACTATTGCACTGGAAAGTCTACTTATTTGTCAGTTAAATAGTAAACTCAATGACGTTAACTCTTGTAATTGTGCAATCTTGCAATATTTAAGGGTTTCAAGTTTAAAAAAAAAGAGTTATTTTAACTCAACAATACACAGTGGGTCCATTATTATGGATTATATCTTTATCTAAATGTAATGGTTCTACTTTTAGAATAATTGCTTATCGTCCATAGTGGATGATGTGAGAGCACCCAGGAAGATTCCTCAAAATATTTTCTTGATCTTCCAGCTATTACCTATAGTTGTTTACGAGGGATTTCGCTTTTCATTACATGATTAGTCTCATGTCCTACATGAAAATTCCTCTGTCAAATTAGATATTTGTCTTTAACTCCAAAAGGGCATGGAGGGGTGGCTCACAATAGCAGTGGAGAGACCACATACTGACCCCCCAGACTTCCATTCCCAACAGACGATAACAGGGCACCATGCTCCTGCCTTGCTGGTGAAGTTTCAGGCAAGGAGCAGTAGCAAGTCAGGACTTTCCCCAACACTCTGCGGAGGAGAGGAGGGAATTTTTCAATGGCGTCAGTGGAAGCTACATGAGAAGTAAAGAGGAGCTTCTCCCCTTTACAGACAGGGTCATATCAGTGGAGGCTCCAGAGGAGCCTGGACTCACACTCTTTACAGCAACAATCAGCAGAGATTATTCACAGATGCCGAGAGGCAAACTTGTACTTCTATGTCCACTTGGCAGTAACTGGCCTTCCTCACTTTCCAAGCCACAGTGTTATCAAAAAATTTCTGCTAAAGCAAAATATTTAAATAGGAGCCAGAAACTTATGACATATACAAAATGTACATGCTTCAATTGAAACTCACCCATCATAACACAGACAAGGAAAATCTCAAATGAAAGGAGAATAAACAATCAGTAGATGCCATCACTGAGACAGAACAGATGATAGCACTGTCTGACCAGCATTCCAAAGCAGTCATCACAAAAATGCTCAAGTAGTTCGTCAGGTACCTGAAATAAATTGGAAAAGAAAAGAAAAGAAAATCTCAGCAAAGACATAGAAAACCTAAAGAAACAAAAGGAAATTTTAGAAATGTAAAGCACAATGAATGGAGTAAAATCCTCAAAAACAGAATGGGAGTTGGAGAGGGAAAAAACCTACTGAACTTAAAGACAGAAAAATAAAGATTACTCAATATAAACAACAGAGAGAAAGTATCCCGAAAAGAAAAGCAATTAGTTTCTTAAGCACCTGTAGAACTTTTCTATGGGCTCTGATATTCTTGCTATCAAAGGCCATGAGAGAGAAGAGGAGATATATGGGGCTGAAAAGTATTCACATATATAGTAGGTAAAAACTTACTGATTTTCTAAAAGCCATGATTTTCTTAGCCATTCTAAGATCCAATAAACTGACCAAACACCAATTGTGTAAAAAGAAATCCATGCCAACACATCATAATTAAATGAAATAAATAGAAACTATCTTAAAAGTGGTAAGAAAAATAAATGACCTTTTATTTATAGAAAAAAATCCAATTTGAATGACAGATTTGTCTTTAGAGATCATGATGCTAGAAGGAGCTCGTACTATGACATTTTACAAGTAGGAAAGAACCATCAACTGAGATTTCTTACACAGTGAAAACATCTTTCAGAAATTAAGAGGAAATCAAACAATCTCAGATAAAGAAAAACTAAAAGAATTTCAGCAAGCAAATGAAATTTAGCCTAAAAAATGGATGAAGGAGGTTCATTAACTAGAAAAGGAAATGATCGAAGAGGTAAAATTAGAACATTAAGAAGGAAGAAAGAATAAAGAGTGAACATAGGAACAAATAAAGTTGATTTCCCTTCTCTTTGTGAATTTTCTAAGTTATTTTGAATAGTTAAAGCAAAATTGTAACAACAGTATATTTCTCAAAGTATGTAAAGAGTGAAATGACAGGGAAGTAGGTTTTTATACTTGTTACCACCAAGTAAAATGTTGACAGTGGTAGAATGTGATGTAAAAATGGGAAGGAATTCTTGAAGAGTACAAAGAGGCTACGTGAGACCCCGAGGGTGAGGTAACTGCCAGGAAGGACAGTCTTTTCAACAAATGATGCTGAACTCTTTGGCAAACAATGAACCCTGATCTAAATTTTGTACCTTAACAAATATGACCTTAAAGTGGATCATAGGTTTAAATGTAAAAGCTAGAACTCTGAAGCTTATAGAATAAAACTTAGATAAATATTTTTGGGAACTAGCGCTTGAAGAAGAATTTTCAGGTATTATACCAAAAGTGCAATTCAAAAAGAAAAAAAAATTGACATATTAGACTTCTTTGAAATTTAAACATTTTACTCTGCAAAATCCCTGTTAAAGAGATGAGAAGACAGACTCCAGAGTCAAAAAAAATATTTGCAAATCATGTCTAGAATGTATGAATAATTTTCAAATGTCTATAGTTAAAACTAAACAATGCAATTAGAAAATGGTCAAGAGACATTTCATGAATGTATGAATGGTGAACAAACATACTAAAATATGTTTAACATAGCTGGGCATTGTGGTGGGGGCCTGTAGTCCCAGCTACTTGAGAGGCTGAGGCAAGAGAATTGCTTAAACCCAAGAATTTGAGGTTGCAGTGAGCTGTGATGCCATGGCACCCTACCCAGGGTGACATAGTAAGACTTGGGCTCAAAAAATAAATAAATAAATAACATAAAATAAAATATGTTTAATAATTTCAGATTTAGGGAAATACAAAATCAAATACAAATGTGTATCTCAACACAATGAGATATGTAGTATCTCTCTCATCCCATCCCCCCCATGAGCAACTATCTTCCAAGACCTATAATGGATACATAAAACCACTAATAGTACCAAACCCTAAGATACTATATTTTTCCTGTACATACATAGCTATGATAAAGGTTAATTTATAATTAGGCACAGTAAGAGATTAACAATAACTAATAACAGAGCAATTGTGACAATATGCCAACCTAGTGCTCTGGGCCATTTAAGTAATGTAAGGATTATTTGAATACAAGCACTGTGATACTATGATAGTTGATCTGATAACCACATTGGAAAGATACTGTCTGAAGTGCGGATAAACTGAACAAAGAATAATTATTATCCTGGGCAGGACAGTACAAGACAGCAAGAGATTTTATCACGCTACCCAAAAGGGTGCACAATTTAGAACTTATGAATTGTTTATTTCTGGAATTTTTCACTTAGTAATTTTGGAATGTAGTTGGCCATTGGGCACTGAAGCCATAAAAAGAGAAGCCATGCCTAAGAGGGGACTACTGAAGGTAGACAACTTCAAAACAACCAAGCTTTTCCGTGGTGCCACCTACACCCAGGATGGATGGTTCGAAACTGGCCAGGAAAACAATGACAACTGCAACCAAAAAATAGCCAGACATTGTGGCAGGTGCCTATAGTCCCAGCTACTTGGGAAGCTGAGGCAAGAGAATCCCTTAAGCCCAAGAGTTTGAGATTGCTGTGAGTTGTGATGCCACAGCACTCTACCGAGGGCAACATAGTGAGACTCTGTCTCAAAACCAAAACCAAAACCAAACCAAAACAAAACAACAACAACAAAAACCCAAGCTTTTAAAATGTGACAATATGAAATCCTGATGAAGATGTGGAGAAACTGAATCTCTCAAATATTATGGATGAGAATGTAAAATGGTACAGAAAATCTGGAAAACAATATGGCAGTTTAAAAAAATCTAAACACACTTACCACCACACGTCTATGGAATGTCATCAGGAGATACCTCAAGAACTAAAAGTAGTCCTATCATTTGATTTAACAATCCCACTCTTGGTATTGACCTAACGGGATAAAAGTTATTTTATCAAAAAGCACATGCACTTGAATGTTTATTACAATTTGCAATTGCAAAGATGTGGAACCAACCCAAGTGGCCATCAGTATGGGATTAACAAAATATGGTATATATATACCATGGAGTAGTACTCAGCCATAAAAAAATTTTGAACTAATACTTTTTGTAACAACCTGGATGGAACTGAAGACATTTCTGTTAAGTGAAGTTTCACAAGAATGGAAAAACAAACACCACCTGTACTCACTATTAAGTGGGACCTAATGTATCAACACCCATGGACAGGTTTGGTAGTAAAAATCAATGAGAAGTAAGCAGGTGGTTGGAGTTGGAGGGGAAGGGTAAATTCGCACCTAAGGGGTAAAAAAACACACTATCTAGTTGAAGAGCACACTTGTAACTGATTCCAGTTGTACAAAACAATTCATGTTACCAAAACATTTGTATCTCATAATATTCTGTCAGAAAAAAAGGAAATGTCACTGACTGTATCACCCTCTAACTAGGGAAGACATAATATACGGGTATTTATATAGTGAATACTATTAGAGCAAGAATAACATGTCTTCCTATATGGCAAAAGAAATATAAGGGCAAACTTAACACACAGTGAACCACTCACAGTAATTATAGTGATTCACATAGAAAATACAAGATTATTTAATTTAGCTGAAACAAAATATCTTTGATAAATTGCCATTTCAAATATAAATGACCTTCATCCATCTATTAAGGGATAACTATTTTTAGATTGGTATACAAAATAAAATCTAATTATAATGCCATAAAGAAGAAGAAGGATACATTATCACAATCCTTAAACTACACAGATGCTTACTCCAGAATTGGTTAATATCCAGTAAGTTCAGATATATTCATAAGTTCTGAGAGACAAAATGTGAAATTTTCTGAGTCACAGTTAGAGAAAAACAGACATTTTATTGTTATCATATATTTAATGATATGACATTTTAAAATGTCTCTGATGTCAAATATGGTGATGTTATTTATCTTTTCCTGATCAGAAAATTTAGGAGCATTACCTGCAATTTTGATCTGAACATTGTAAACAGATGTTAGACTGACAATTTCGAAGATGTTCAAAGACTTAACAACACCATCAGAGATGGAATAGAGGAGTTGGAGGTGTTTATTTTATAACAGGGACAGGTAGGTCTAAGTTCTCAAGTGAAGTCATCAGAAAAATAGCTAACAACCACTTCTTCACTAGTGAGGGAAAGGCCTTGGAGTCTTTAGCTAGAACTTTTGCAATCAGTACCTCAGGAGGTCTCAGAGACTTAGGAGTTTGAAATTTAGCCTTACCTTCAGGTCGACCACCGCCGTCAGAAAATTTTTTCAGTTTTCTGTCAGAATTAGGACTTCCCCACTTTTTTGTGATCAACTGAATGGAGGTTTCATAAAATATGCACCATCACCTTGATGAAAATGAAACAGAAAATCCAAGTGTACTTCTGGCAGGTGCCATGCTTGACTTCGTTTTCATACTCTTAATTCTCTTTCTAATTAAAGATTTATCTTAATGATCAGTTTTAAGGTAGTTGCAGGACGGTATCAATTAGTGCAGTTCCCTCAAACTTCCCTTGGGAAAGTGCTGGTACCAGTCATGGTGAGGCAGCTCGGCACATTCTCCTTGTAGGTTTCAGGTCTATTTTTGTTGTTTACTCTGAGGGCACTTAATGTGCTTGTCATTCTTCTAGCCCTTTCCAAAGCTACTGTGGCTGCAAGATTGACTGTAAAGATGTGTCAAGCTAAAGAACATTACTCCACCAGAGGATTAAGGAAGCTCCTTTCTCACTTGCTGCTGATTCAAGCTAATTTGTTGTTTGGGCCATTAGTTTTGTCGATTTTTAAACGTCCTCCTTATGCCAAGCATAGGTTTAGCATATTAGGATATTCTGTTGCTACTGTTAAGCATATGGTCAAATATGAACGGTACCATCAGAGAAATCTAAAACTAGCTTGGCAATCGTACCACTGCATTTAAAAACTGTGAGAAAGGCGTGGAAAAATAATTTTATTCAGTATAACAGAGTCTAAAATTCTAAGGGAATTTCTCACTTTTCTCAACAGGATATTGAAAACGTCATTGAGGAAACAAAGTGGTTGGTGTTAGAGTTCATGCAAAGGCATTAGAAAGTCAAGAAAACCAGAATCAAATTTCCTTTCTGCTCATATTAATGGACAAGTCACTTAATCTTTGCATGTGTCATTTTCTCCGTTTGTACACTGGAAATAACACTCGTTTATGATAACATATCATTTCAACTCCAAGGAATGAATCTTGTTTTTATTGAGTAAGAGAGAGGTTTTAAGCTTGCATTTATTTCATATATTTTTTCATTAAAAATGCAAACAGTTTTCTTAGGACTAAAACAAATAAAGCAGGAAGTCTTCCTTAATTTGATATACTCTACAATGCACCAGGATTGGTTCCTACTAACATGCCAATTGGTGAAAATATTCTAAGTCTGAGGTTGTTGACTAGAGAAGCTGAACCCTACAAGCCCTCAATGAACCTGTATTTACACACCGATGCACCCTCCTCTCAAAGTCAGCAGTTTCTAACAAAGTGTTGTTTGTATGTTTCATACAAATTGGTTTGAAGTGTTGCTTAGACAATCTTATTATATTTAAGAATAAAAACTTCCATCAAGAAATTGTACAATAGAAATTGGACACACCAGCTGGATAAATCTATCATGTGGGGGGAGGGGAGCCTTTTAATTAGCTGAGTGAATGCAGTTTGCCGAACACAGAAAGCACAGCCTCCGTCATATTAAAATGTGCCTAATTTTCTGTGAAAAAGTCCCATCTGAACAGGCCTGACCACAGTCAATCATACTAAAAGCCACTGGTGCTTAATTTGATTTACCAATATAAAATGCAAATTAGGTTATTAAGTGGAGTGGCAGACAGAGAGTAAGGCCCCTTTCAAACCATCAAGTTAAATGCAAGCAGACAGCAAACTGGCTGTGCAAAGAAAATTTTAGCATATTCGTTTGATTAGTGCTACAAAAATTTAATTAGGTTGGCTAATTACTTGACAAATTGCTCTACACGAGAGAAAAGGCAGAAGAGTTTTTTTTTTCCCTTTTTTCATTGCAAATATCCTGTATGTGTTTTTAGCCCAAATGCTATCTGCCAATTTGCAAAAGCCTTATTAAATGAATGGAAGATGGTCCCCAACAATAGCAAATCGTATAATATGTGTAATTAGACAGGACCCATACAACTGTACCCATATGTCCATCTTATCATGACTAAAATATTTAACACAATATTTATATGTAAGTACTGTCAAAACAGATTATTACAATGCAGTCAGTTGTTCTTAAGAAAGAAAATATTGTGTCTGATATAGAAAGCAGATGTTGTGACATCCTTCCCCTCCCCAAGGTGATTGGTTTTTAACACTACATGTAGCGATGAGGCATGCTGAGGTTTATCCTCACACAACCAAGAAATCGGCCAAACCTTGGTGGATTGAGGCCAGGGCTAAGATGGAGTGGAGAAATTGTCTCCTTGTGATACATGCATAGTGTAAAGCTATTCGTTTACACTGCTAGTCTGCTGGCATTTAATACAACAAAGTTCATCTTTTTCAAAGGTTATTTATTAGCCTTTCTTTTTTCCTCCATCTTTCCTCAGTCACATCATAAGAAAGAGAAGGCTTAAAACAAGTTTGGGAAAAGCTTTCAAAGGTGTGACAACACAGAAAGAAAGAAAATTTGAAGCTCATGTCCGTCTTATTGAGAGATTAAAAATGGCCTTGAGTAAAGGAAAGTATCCTTCTCCATTCAAAGAAAAGCTGGACTTGTAAAGGGAAAGTGTATGTTTACGTCAACATTCCACAGACTATATAGGAAATTTCATATGATCATATTATAGTATTGTTTGGAGACTTCTGAATGTTTTTAGACACTTTCTTTAGTTTTTACTGATTTTTGACAGACGTAGTCAGCCTGTTCTAACTCGAGTACTGTGATTTTACAAAATGATAATCATTTTGCCTGTCTGAGCACAAAAAAATAAGTATCATACTTTATAAAGATAACATTTTGCAGTTAGTAATTAGATACTGTATTTAAATTGCTCTAAAGCAATGTCTTAGGAAAGTATGAACTACATGAGATATAGGAGAGCAATCATTTGTGCAGGCTATGCTATTTTTTGCACATAGCGTTTTCTAAATGAAGTTTAGTACAGATATATGTATTTACAGGGCACAGTGCAGACACAGCAGCTTTACGATTTTATGCAAGACCCTTATCATTACTTCCATTTTCTTTTAAATTATCTCTTTTACTCTTTTTGGATTTATAACCTGCCAAAAGTAAACTGAACATTATCTGTAGGATATGGATTATGTAGACAATTTAACTAGTATAGAATAAAGTTCTATGACAAAGCTGTAGCCTCCTAAGCTTATATTGATCCTGAGCTGCTGACGTTACATTTAAAAGCCTTGAGGATATTTGTTATCAAGAATGATTAAAAAAAAAAAAAGAATGGGGACTCCATCTTCATAGGAACAGATGGGTCCTATAAAACACAGAGTTGGAAAGTATAAAATTCAGTAACAAAGTAAATATTAGATTTTATTAAAAGAGAACTAGATCAACCACTTCAGGTTTTTTCTTTTAATGTATTGACTGATTATCTTTCCTTTCTCCACTGTTATTTATTTTTAATTACATAAGATTAATGCTGTTTTAAAATATGGAAGTTTACTAAAGAGTCAAAGTCTAAAACATTTTATTAAGGATCTGGGAATAAACTAGTGAAATTACTGGCTTCCAAATATATTCAAGTGCTTTTTACCCATTAATATTAAATGGTATGTTTGATTGGTATGTTTGATGGGAGTGTTCCGTCTATTAATTGCTGAGGAAATGATAATTTTTGCATGTTTGATGGGAGTATTTGGTCTATTAATAGCTGAGGAAACAATGATTTTTGATTATTATTTTTATGTGCTGAAAAATTACATGAACAAATTACATGAATGATAATATATGTAATAATAATATTGAGCCACTACTATGGGAAAGCACAGACTTTGGTGTTTACAGAGATTTTATTATTTAATTCTTCCAAACACCTCAAGATATAATTATTATTGTTCCCAATTTAGAAGGAAGGAGATTTAGGCTGAGATAGTTGAAGTAAAGGATTCAAGGTCAATCTTGAATCTAGTCCTTGGTAAATCTACATTTGAACTGTAGTCTGTCTGAATGCTTATACTTTCATTTCCAATGTCATGAACTGTTTTTGAATATGTATTTTTAATGTGATTTTATGTATGTACATGTGATATGTAGTGGTGCTACCATGTTTAGTTTGAGATTTACCACTGTCATTGTACACAATTGATATTTAAATCATTGTGATTATGATTTGTAGGTGTGTAATATAATATACACTATAATGATATACCCATCCATTTTCTCTCTCTCCTATTAAAAGAGGGTTTTTATAAAGTATAATCAATCATAGCCTTTGATACATTTAAAACCTCTCTAACTCAATCATATGTTTGAACAATTTGGTGATAGATATTCAGAGATTCAAAGCTAATAGATTTTAGTAGTCCACAGGAATGATGGTGATTTAGGCTGACAAGAATCTTTGGAAACACTTGTGCACTAAAGTTGAATATGCAAAGTCAGATTATTTGTCAAATTGTAAAGATCAAAAGAAGTGCAAAAAAAGGAAGATGGGAGGAACTGAATTAGAAAGAGCAATTTCTATCTACGTGGCAGCAAATGTGTTGAAGGAAAATACCAGTTTATAAAGACAAACTTAAAACCAACACTAGCCTATTAAAAGCTTGTCTTATCTTTCGGTATTAATATTTTATGAATTTAAAAGTAGTCTTGTTTCTAGTCCGAATTTGAGTGTGTCCTCTCATCAACACGTGAAGGATAAATTTAAGGAGGCTTGTATAGGAAACACGCATACACAGGCGGCAATAACGGATCAGTCATCTGTACGGCTTTTTATGTTACCCTGAATATTTGCATTCAGGGTTACATTCCTGTACATTTTGTTTTATATATGCGATAGACAATAAGTAATTTTTCAAATAAAAATACCAATTCTCAAAGTAGGTTTGAATTAATGATAAGAAATCTCAATCATACTTTAACTTGAAAATAATCCATTAGTTTGAACTGGTAGGTAACACAGATGACTCTAAAATATGTAGGATTACAACTACTAATTCACTGCATTTTGAAATTGTATGGTAGACAATTATATTATACAATACCATGTATTATACATCATATGGTATTAAAACAATCATTAATATATAATATGTAAATCATCAAAAATTATAAATCCTACTGAAGAATAAGTATGCAAGTATCACATTTATACTTTCATACACTGGGAAAAAATCCTCTCCATTTAAATTGAAATTTAGAGGAGAAAAATTTTAGATCTTAAAAATGATTTAACATTTGAATCAAATCATTTTCTAGTGTCTGGTTTTATTTCCCAATTGCCTCAACTTTAAGAAAACAAACACCCTGTTCTAAAGAGTTCTTATTAAAATGAGCAGAGCCTTGCCAGGTATGAACTCTACCATCTGCTGGGTACAGGGAATGCTTATTCGTACCTTGGTATTTTTTCTGTGCTTATTAAGGAAAAATTCAGCCTATGACCTATAGTTTACTGTTAACACATGCTGTCACTTATGACATCTGTGATGCAAAATATAAACGCAAAAATTGCTATATAGTAGAGTAGAGAGATGCCTGCATTTACTGAGTTTAGAACACACCAGAAAAGATGCACAATCTTCCCTGGTTAATTCGTAATCAGAAATATTTTTCTTGATACCATGTGTGTAAATATAAAGGAAAATAATTTTTCCAGGTGAATGTCAATTTTAAGCATTTGGAAAAAAAAGACAGTACATTAAGTTCAAATTTATCTGGATTTTCAATCTACATTAATGAGCTAAAGAAGTTACTCTGATGAAAATTAAATAAATATGTACTAAGAATTTTTGCAGTTCCATTCTGAAATATCAAATAAGTGAGGTTTTAAGGCTAAAATTTTTATTTCTTGTCATAAATATTAAGTTAGCAAAGTTATTATTATTTATTTGCCAAAGAATCATAGCATTGCATGAAAAGGGATTTTCTTTAACTTTCGAGCTAAATTATCCAATTTATTTGTCGGTGAACAGGTTGGACAATGTTCACATAAGCACTGGATAGAGCACAGAAACAAAAACACTTCTTAGGTTTTTAACTAGACGGCTTAAAAATAGTTTTCTGTATCAGGGAACTACATTTTAACACTTTAAGAGATTAAAAAGCCCTTAAACTTTGTACAAGAACCATATGATATACAAGAGTTTCTTCTTAGACAATAACTGTTTTCAAGATGTTAATATTGGTGGCAGCTCTTCCATTTGACTCGTATAATCAGTGCTAGAGATATAATAATAATTACTGATTTTAGAAAATTTGATTCTAATCAATTGTAGTTTAAAGGACAGCTAGACTGGCTTATTTGATATCAGAATGGTCAATACACTCATATTATTACCTTTAAACACAGCTTTTTATCTTCCATGTCACTTTCTGAAAGTATCTGAAACTGTGTTAATATAGTTGGTACAGTAATAAAAGTTATTCCTCTTACTTCAGCTGTTAACCTATTTATTACTTGTGAGTAGTTTATATGTCAAGGACAGAAGCCACTAAGCCAAATTGTTTAAGTTCAGTCTCTACGAGTGTCTCTTTGATTTGCACGTTATCATCTTGCTAATGATAATTATGGTTCAGGCTTGTGCTCAGGGCTATGCACAGGGCCCGAGGAGCTAAGGCACAAAGTATGATTAAATCAGCTTAAACTTTTGGCTACATAGAATAAGCCAACATTATTATTACTAAATGCTCATTCATGTTATGATCAAATGGACAAAAACTGCTTTTGGGAGGGCAAAACTAAAGTGTAGTGTTCTGTTAAAACTATAAATAAAGTAACATCTTTGTGGTAGAAGAAATGTTTTCTGTCTTTGTCCTCCTTTCCCGTGTTTAATCAATCATTTTTCAATAGTAATTGTTTCCTTTTTTCTTGATGCTGGATAAATTATTGCCTAAGCTCAAACAGCACAGCCTGTTCATCCAAATGAGTTTTTTCCTTTTTTTCAGATCCGAATATGTTTGAGTTTGAGGGAGTCTGTAGATTCCCATGAAGTTTCTGCTGTGTTAGGGCTGATTTTTGTCTTTGTTTCTCCCAAGAGTTGAGAACAGTTGGGGCAAGTCACATGAACAAAGGCCTACCTGTACTGAGATTCTAAAGTGAAATCCAGCTGGGTTACTGTTATCATATAGGGTCTGCATTAATCAGCACCATCTTTCACTGGCTAACGAAAACAGCCTTCTTTTTCAAAGGTAATAGTCAAGAACAGAAAGTCTTAATGTGGTTCTAAGGAAGACCCTTCTATAAATGCAAAATATTCACAACAAAACCACAAATGACCTCTGCTTTTCTCTTAAAAATAAACCACTGATGGGGATATATGAGAATAATATGCTATAATCAAGGAGCCTTCTATAACTTGAAATTGTTTTTACTTCTAAAAATGTCGAATAACCTCTCTGCCTGATAAGGTGCTGGCTTCTTTTATTTCCTAATATTCTCTAAAGTATTTGGTTACACATATGTGAAACAGTCTTAGTTTATCATGATACTAGGAGTCTAACATTACAAGCTGTGAATATATTTTAGATACCTGGGAACTAGGTACAATGTGCAGCTTGACCATTTGACAACCTGGGTCCCAGTACAGTTTATTTGCAAAGGCAGTAAAATATCAAATCTTGCTACAGAGTGCTAGCTGCCAACTTTCCTTTCTTTTCCTTTGTATGGAAAAATATTGTTGAATGTCAAAAAAAAAAAAAAAAGGAAAATAGTCAAATAATACCAAGATAAAACAATAATCTTCCCAACTTAAGAAATTTAAAACTATTTCATTAAGGAGCTATATTCAAAACTATCAGTCAAATTAACATGTAAGTTTAGCTCTTTCTCATTCTACTCTGCTGACTAAAATAATTATAAACACTAATTTTTAAAAATCCTGTAAGAAAATTCTAAACTTTAAATGTTAACTGAATTTGCTTTATAGGTACGAGTAAGAAGACTTTCAGACACTCAAAAATTATACTCATAGGTAAGTTTCCTTAATAAACTTCTTTAAATTATTTTTTGTTTCATTTCCTTCTCTTCTAAGGGTAACGAGACCAAATTATGGAGTTCTTCTTATTTGTTACTCTTATCTCGGACAACAGTGTTTGACAACACAAACTTTCAATATTCAAGGTCCACTAAATTTTATTATACATATTGCCAGAGCGTTTTAGATATATACATATTTTAAAATAAACATTTTAATTATCAAATATAATAGCTATAATAAGAACCAGTGGGAATATATATAAATATAGTGTTTATATTATCATATGGTGGAGGCATGATTGTTCTAAAAGAATGTTTCATTTTGATGATTGACATTTTCAAATATTTACCCTTCATGTTTTTTTCCCTTCTAAAGGTAACCTTTTCTGAAGGATTATATATATGTAACACGCATACACACACATATAGACAAAACAGGGTTTTAGGTTAGTAAAACAGTTATCTACTAAACAGTCCAGTGCTATGTAAATATGAAGACTATTTATTACATGCACAAATAAGTTTCAAAATTCTAAAACTCATTTTCTTCCCAATGAAAATGTATAATAGTGAGTCATTTGCAAAAAATCACTGTAGGAAGAAACAAAGATCACTAAATCTAATAATTTTATTTTCTCTTTCAAGTACTATACATGTTTTAAATATGTATATTGTCATTGATTACACTAACTAGATTCTACTATATTTTTGTTATATCTGAAGTCCCTGAATGAAGGGTAATATTGATATCTTCCATTATCTCAAAATGTCCCTTCATTTATTATTAATTAATTAATCTCACAAACTTTGATTTATTCATGAACTCATTTATTACAAAACTTTTACTGAGTATCTGAGGCAAATGGAATTTATATTGGAGGATGCAATTATGAATAGGCTAAAAAAGTACATGTGCCCTATATTAAATTATTCGAAATATTTCAGAGTAGCAAAAGTACATCATGCAAAAAAAGGGATTAAATAAATAATGAATTGAAATCTGGAGGGTATTTGTTAAAAAAATCTATGGGCCATTATGGTATGTGTAATGGAAAATACATGAGAAATATAAGCTATTTCCATGTTGTCAAGAAAATTAAATAAGGCCTTAGTATTTAACTACGAAATGTGAATTTTGGATGTAGGCATGCTGGACAGGGAGGCATTCCTTCCTAGAGAGCAAGGAAACTGACCCCTAAAGACTTAAGAGCCTGGGTCAGGAAGCTTTGAGGTCTGCCCTCTACAGCGACCTTCTGCTCTCAAATACTCTGTGAGCCCTCTTCATACAGAAGAGGGATTCTCAGGTGGATTTATGTTTATTGTCTTAAAACTTCCCTGAAGCAGTAATGAGTATAAACATTAAACTTCAAAGAGTTTCTCTGCATGCAAGCAATTGAGCTGTCAAAAAAGCTATGATTAAAGATATTTCATATGAATATTCATGTAACATAACTAGGTGCAAAAAAAATTAAAGAAGAGAGCTTCTTTATTTTAACACTAGAAAAATTACACATGCTTGTATTTATGCACAGCTTTAGAAGAAAATATTTTGGAGAACTTGCTGCTTAATGGTTAAATCTAACTTTGCCTGGTGGTACTTAATTAGTTCTCGTGATGAAAAATGATGAGTAAAGGGGTTTTATTTGGGGACTTTCTCTCACCTTGGTGGGATGGGGGAACTAAAAGATATTTTGCGAGCACTTAGCTGTATTTCTTTGTACAGAACAGACTGCACAATCACAAACCAGAAACCAGGACTGTGATATTGCTAAATAGAGGGAGAATACACCATGAAAACCTTCAATGTGCTGCATCAGAATATCATTGAACTACCCTCCTAATTGTGACTGCTTCGTGGGTAAAAAATAAAAACACACAAACTTTCCTTCTAATTGATTTCTACTTCAATATATATATTTTTTCTTTTCCCTTCGTCATTTTTTAATAGCTGAAAGGGAGTAGGGTCATAATACTTATCGGCCATAACACACATCTGAGAAAAAGCCCAAATGTGACAATTTGGTAGTTTTCAAATTTATCACCCTCTGTCTGGGGCACAGAAAAACAGTTATCTATATTGTTCTTTTAAAGAAACACACACCATTTTTTTTTCAAAATGATGTTTATTAGTTATTTTCTATTCACTTTAGTAGGCCTGGCACATACACATCTTTCCAGGTGTTCATTCTGATCACTGAATGGCTTTCTGATGCTTGTGTCCATGGTGAAAACGTTCATAAAGTGTAGAAGTGTTTAGTGTGAGTAGGTATTTTCTTCCCACCAGATGCCTGATCTGACTTGCAGACATTTCCACCCTTGACGGATTTTTATGTGTCGTCTCAGAATATTTTTTCAATGAGGCCACTTGTACCTATTGCATCTTGCTATTTTTTTAAAATCTCAGTCTATGTTGGGAATTTTCCATATTCGAACATAGGTAGATAATTTATATTTAGTAGAGTTTTTATTAATTTATATTTTATGCATAATCAATGCCATAATATATGTAATTACACATTGAATATCCCTGATTTGAAATAATGAGAATGGGTTGCTTCAGCTTTCTGGTAATATTTACATATACATAATAAAATATCTTGGAGATGATGGGGATCCAAGTCTAACATGAAATCTACTGATATTTCACATATACTGTGAGTACAAAGTCTTAGCATCATTTTATATAGTATTTTTCATAATTTCATGCATGAAACAAAATTTTGATTGTGTTCAATTGTAACTTGTCACATGTGGTTAGATGTGGAATTTTCCACATATGGTGTCAAAAAGGTTTGGATTTTAAAGCACTTCAAATTTTCAATTCTCAGATTAGGAATGCTCAACCTGTATGTGCCTTTATCACTGATAGTCATTTAAGTTCTTTCTGTATTTTTTTTCTATTAAACATTGCTACAAATATACATATATATATATGTATGTATACATGAGAGGTGAAATATAATATGTATATATTGTACAAGAGGTGAAATATAATATATATATTATACAAGAGGTTGTATATTATACAATATTATATATATATATACACAAGAGCTGAAATATATATATATATATAAAATTGTTGGGGCTTCATTGAGGGTACAAGAAACAAGGTTACACTGATTGCATTTGTTAGGTAAAGTCACTCTTACAATCTTGTCTTGCCCCCAAAAGGTGTGGTACACACCAAGACCCCACCCTGGCCCTTCCCTCTCTCTCCTCTCCCCTTCCCCCCTCACCATGTCATTAATTGTCCTCATATCAAAATTGAGTACATAGGATTCATGCTTCTCCATTCTTGTGATGCTTTACTAAGAATAATGTGTTCCACTTTCATCCAGGTTAAGACAAAGGATGTAAAGTCTCCATTTTTTTAATGGCTAAATAGTATTCCAAGGTGTATGTATACCACAGCTTGTTAAACTGTTCCTGGATTAATGGGCATTTAGGCTGTTTCCACATTTTGGCAATTATAAATTGAGCTGCAATAAACAGTCTAGTGCAAGTGTCCTTATGATAAAAGGATTTTTTTTCCTTCTGGGTAGATGACTAGTAATGGGATTGCAGGATCAAATGGGAGGTCTACTTTGAGTTATTTGAGGCTTCTCAATACTTCATTCCAAAAAGGTTGTATTAATTTGCAGTTCCACCAGCTGTATAAAAGTGTTCCCTTTGCTCCACATCCATGCCAGTGTCTACAGTTTTGAGATTTTTGTGATGTGGACCATTCTCGCTGGGGTTATCTTGTATCTCAGGGTGGTTTTGATTTGCATTTCTCTAATAACTAGGGATGATGCGTATTTTTTCATATGTTTGTTAACCATTCATCTGTCTTCTTTAGAAAAGGTTCTAGTCATGTCTCTTCCCCATTGATATATGGGATTGTTGGCTTTCTTCATGTGGATTAATTTGAGTTCTCTATAGATCCTGGATATCAAGCCTTTGTCTGATTCAAAATATGCAAATATCCTTTCTCATTGGGTAGGATGTCTGTTTGCTTTGGTTGTTGTCTCCTTAGCTGCACAGAAGCTTCTGAGTTTAATTAAGTCCCATTTGTTTATTTTTATTGTTGTTGCAATTGCCATACAGTCTTCATGAAGTCTTTCCCCTGACCATTATCTTCCAGTGTTTTTCCTATGCTTTCTTTGAGGATTTGTATTGTTTCATGCCTTAAATTTAAGTCCTTTATCCATCTTGAATCAATTTTTGTGAGTGGAGAAAGATGTGGGTCCAGTTTCAGTCTTTTACATGTGGATATCCAGTTCTCCCAGCACCATTTATTGAATAGGGTCTTTCCCCCAAGGTATGTTCTTGATTGGTTTATCGAAGATTAGGTGGTTGTAAGATGTTAGTTTCATTTCCTGGTTTTCTATTCGATTCCAAATGTCTATGTTTCTATTTTTGTGCCAGTACCATGCTGTCTTGACCACTATGACTTTGTAGTACAGCCTAAAATCTGGTATGGTGATGCCCTCAGCTTTGTTTTTATTACTAAGAACTGCTATACAAGTTTTTTCTGGTTCCATACAAAATGCAGAATCATTTTTTCCAAGTCTTGAAAGTACGATGCTGGTATTTTAATAGGGATGGCATTGAATTGGTAAATTGCTTTGGGAAGTATAGACATTTTAACAGTGTTGATTCTTCCCAGCCTTGAGAATGGTATGTTCTTCCATTTGTTAATATCCTCTGCTATTTACTTTCTTAGGGTTTCATAATTTTCTTTATAGAGGTCCTTCACCTCCTTTGTTAGGTATATTCCTAGGTATTTCATTTTCTTTGAAGCTATGGTGAAGGGAGTTGTGTCTTTAATTAGCCTTTCATCCATTGTTATTGTCGTATACAAAGACTACTGACTTATGAACATTGATTTTATATCCTGAGACATTACTTTATTTTTTGATGACTTTCAAGAGTCTTGTGGTTGAGTCTTTAGGGTTCTCTAAGATCATATCATTAGCAAAGAGGAAGAGTTTGACCTTCTCTGCTCCCATTTGGATGCCCTTTATTTCCTTGTCTTGCCTAATTGTATTGGCTAGAACTTCCAGGAATATGTTGAATAGTAATGGTGACAGAGGACAACCTTGTCTGGTTCCATTTCTAAGAGGAAAAGCTTTTAGTTTTACTCCATTCAGTAAAATATTAGCTGTGGATTTGTCATAGATAGAGAACAGCTTTCTTTAATTACAGTATCTATGCTTCGGCATATTCTGAGAAAGAAAATAGTATGAAAAAGGCATAGATAACCTAAAATTTCTGCTAGACCAAATAATGTCTGTTCTCTCAAAATTCCCTTTTTTTTATGCAATGGATTAATTTGTTTCATTGCCAGAATATTCTCTTTCAAATAGCTTTCCAAAACAAAAAATTCCTCAATCCATACACAAATGAATTTACCTTAGATACAGTTTGGTGGGGCTTTTCCCTCTGTTTAGTTGGTCCCCCTTCTTCTGACAACATTTTCTCTTAGAGTATTTTGGAGAAAAGTTTCATGTTCTTATTTTTCCTCTATAAATCACCTTGCTCACACATGCAACATATGAGCTACTGCTGCTGGGTTGTATTTTTTGTTGTTGTTGTTGAACAGTCCTGTACTTTGAAATGATTCATTCAAGAGCTATGAAGCCTTCAAAGCAGGATGTGTGACTCACTTAGTAAACAGCAGCATCTTGAAGTAAAAAGCGGGAGCCTGGGATTTCTAAGGTAGAAATGAAAGTTTTGTTGGCTTTGAGGTATGTGTGTGTATTTAGTCCCTTCTTCCTTTTCCTACCTGCCCAAACTTAAATGATACCTTGCAATTGTAAACAAAAGCACTGAAGTGAAAGTGCTTAGTCAAGACTGTTGGCAGATCCAGTTTCCTCTTTTAGAATATGTGATTAATTGAAGTGATTGAATAGTGTTCAAAAAAGGGTCAGTTATCCTTTCAACTGTGTGCTCAACACCAACATCACTATATTCTCGAGCTTGCTCCCTGTAGTTCCTTGGGTTTTCTGTGACTTTTTCATACTATTTTCTTTCTCAAAATGTGCCTAGCATAGACACAGTAATAAAAGAAAGCTGTTCTGTCCATGAATCACTGTCAAACCCAGAAACTTTGGAGAAAGGGGTAGTTAGGTCTCAGTATAAATGACTTTTTAGGCTTAGCCCCTATAGCTCAAGAGGCTAAGGCGCCAGCCACACACACCAGAGCTGGCGAGTTCGAATGCAGCCCGGGCCTGCCACACAACAATGACAACTACAACCAAAAAATAACCAGGCGTTGTTGTGGGCACCTGTAGTCCCTGCTACTTGGGAAGGAGTTGGAGGTTGCTGTGTGCTGTGTGCTGTGCTTCACGGCACTCCACCAAGGGGCTACAGCTCGAGGGTCTGTCTCAAAAAAGATAAATAAATAAATGACTTTTTAGACTATCAACATATGTAAACTCAATTTCTGGTGTTTCTTGATAGTTTCTTGATAAGCATTCAGGGCTTATTTTCTAATAACTAAAGAGTTATGTTCTGTTTATCCCCTTCTTCCCCAGTCTACTTTTCTTTCCTTTTCTTTTTTTTTTTTTTTTTTGAGACAAAGTTTCAAGCTGTCGCCCTGGGTAGAGTGCTGTGGCATCACAGCTCACAGCAGTGTCAAACTCTTGGGCTTAAGCAATTCTCTTGCCTCAGCCTCCCAGATAGCCTGGGATTACAGGCACACGCCACAATGCGTGGGCTACTTTTTGTTGCAGTTGTCATTGTTGGGTTTTTTTTTTTTTTTAAGCTGGCCAGGGTCAGGTTCCAACCAGCCAGCCTCATTGTATGTGGCTGGTGCCCTACCCACTGAGCTATGGATACTGCCCCCAGTCCACTTTCCTAAAACAGGAAAAGGGACGTGAATTTATCATAGATCAGGATGTAAGAGTGTTTTAAAATGTGAAGCAAATCCACACAGAAACTGGAGCTGTAGTGGCCAAAAAAGGAGTTGAGTGCATATTTCACAGAAATTTTACTGGTCACAGTGCTTCACTAAGGAATTAGTTTAAAACAGTTACCTTCTAGTGCGGTGCCTGTGGCTCAGTGAGTATTGCACCAACCCCATATACCGAGGGTAGTGGGCTTGGCCCAGACCAAATTGCAAGAAAAAAATAGCCAAGTGTTGTGGCAGGTACCTATAGTTCCAGCTACTCGGGAGGCTGAGGCAAAAGAATCGCCTAAACCCCCAAGTTGGAGGTTGCTGTGAGCTGTGACGCCACACACTCTACTGAGGATGTTAAAGTGAGACTCCGTCTCTAAAAAAAAAAAAAAGTTAACATTCTTTTTTTTTTTTTTTTCTTTTTGCAGTTCTTGGCTGGGGCCAGGTTTGAACCCACCACCTCCATTATATGGGGCCGGTGCCCTACTCCTTTGAGACACAGGCACTGCCCCAAAACAGTTACATTCTTTTGTTTTGTTTTTTTGTTTGTTTTTGTTTTTTGAGACAGAGCCTCAAGCTGTCACCCTGGATAGAGTGCTGTAGCATCACAGCTCACAGCAACCTCCAATTCCTGGGCTCAAGTGAGTCTCCTGCCTCCGCCTCCCAAGTAGCTGGGACTACAGGCGCCCACCACAATGCCCGGCCATTTTTTTGGTTGCAGCCATCATTGTTGTTTGGCGGGCCTGGGCTGGATTCGAACCCGCCAGCTCAGGTGTAGGTGGCTGGTGCCTTAGCCTGTTGAGCCACAGGCGCTGAGCCCAGATGGGTAATTTAAAAAGGCACTCTTGACTGATGTAAAGAATATAGTGGAGAAAAAAGAAAACTAGATATAGGGAGGCTACAGCGGTAGTTCAGGGAAACTAGTATAGTTGAGTGAGGAATGGAGAGAAGGAGACAGAATATAGAGACAGTGAGAAGCAGAACTGACAGGATTTAGTCAGTGATTAGAAGTGTTTGACTCATACAAACGGTAAAATTTTTTTTTGTTTTTGGACAGGGTCTTGCTCTGCTGCTCAGGCTGGAGTGCAGTGGTGTGATCATAGCTCACTACTGCCTGAAACACTTGGGCTCAAGAGATCCTCCTGTCTCCCGAGCAGCTGGAACTACAGGTTTATACCCAGGTAATTTTTAAATTTTTTTATAGAAATGGGGTCTTGCTATGTTTCCCAGGCTGCTCTTGAACTCCTGGACCCAAACAGTCCTCTCACCTTGGCCTCCCAAAGAGCTGGGATTAGAGGCATGAGCCACAGTACAGTGCCCAGCCTTATAATTACTTTTTAAAGCATTTAATGTCCCCTGGAACACATTCTGGGACAGGGCCTGTGTCTTATCATTCTCTTAGTACTTGGCATGTGAAAGGTACTCAGTTAGTGCTTGTTGAATAGATGTTTTATGGGTATGTCTAAAAAATATCTGTTATACAGGATTTACTTCTATAGGACAAAACATCCTTTAACACAAGTCATTTTTAACCCATTTTCAGCTTAGCTATTGCTTCATACAGAGCTCTGGCTGATTATACCTTATTTGGCATGAAAACTTCAGGCTTTAGTTTGTGAATATAGACTATTTTCAGTGAATAGCATGAAAAATATAATTTCTAAAACTGAAGTAATTTTGCCAATATGCCAGTAGAGCACAGAGCTGGGCAGAAGGTAGCCTGACTGTTGTAAAATTCATGCATTTTGGACCCCATTCCCTTCATGAGACAGAGTCTCACTTTATCGCCCTCGGTAGAGTGCCGTAGCGTCACACAGCTCACAGCAACCTCCAACTCCTGGGCTTAGGCAATTCTCTTGCCTCAGCCTCCCGGGTAGCTGGGACTACAGGTGCCTGCCACAAGGCCTGGCTATTTTTCTGTTTTGCAGTTCAACCGAGGTTGGGCTTGAACCTGCCACCTTCAGTATATGGGGCCGGTGCCCTACTCAATGAGCCACAGGAGCCGCCCTCCATTCCCTTTATAACACACCTTAAAAGCACCTCACATAAAAAGAGAACCTGACCCTGAGTTTTTCAGTTTTTTTTTTTTTTGAGACAGAGTCTCACTCTGTTGCCCTTGGTAGTTTCGTGGCATCATGGCTCACAGCAACCTCAAACTCATGGGCTTAAATGATCCTCTTCCCTCAGCCTTCCGAGCAGCAGGGACTACAGGCACCCGCCACAATGCCTGGCTATTTTTTAGAGAGAGGGGCTCACTCTAACTCCCGAGCTCAGGCAATTCACCTGCCTCAGCCTCCCACAGTGCTAGGATTACAGGCATGTGATCCTGAATATTTTAAAGAATGAAATAATAGGCTTGCCTGTATCTCAGCGGTTAGGGCGCCGGCCACATACACCAGGGCTACTGGGTTAAAAACCAGCCTGGGCCTGATAAACAATGACAACTACAACAACAACAAAAAATAGCCGAGTGTTGTGGTGGGTGCCTGTAATCCCAGCTACTTGGGAGGCTGAGGCATGAGAATTGCCTAAGCCCAGGAGTTGGAGGTTGCTGTGAGCTGTGATGCCACTCTATTAAGGGCTATAAAGTGAGACTCTGTCTCTAAAAAAAAAAAAAAAAAAGAAAAAGAAAAAAAAATTCCTTATAAATAAAATGAAACCCCAAATCTTACCTCCAGTGTCTTATCCAGTTTGGCAGCTAGCCTTCCAATGTCATACAACAGCTGGGGGCTGACTGGAACCTCAGCTACGGGTCTTCCCGGGAGGTAAGTCAGGAGCCTCACCAAGTAGCTTTTGACTTCAGGGCCACTATCTGGATGGATGGAATGATATACCCTGTCAACTATTCTCAAAACAAGCAATTAGAAGCCATTCCAGTATGATAAAATAAAGTAGAAAAAAATAAGACTAGAAATCAGGAATTTTAGAACCCAGCTCTGTCCTATGTGAGCTATGTGATTATTATTGAAAAGAACAGAAATTATAGAACAAAAGAAAAAAATGTGCTAATCTAAAACAACTCGGCAGGCAGGATTCTCTAAGGCAGACCTGAGTGGATGAAGCAAGCAAGTAGAAGAGACAACCTTAAGAACATTGGAATTGGCCTTTCATGTAGCAAAATTATAGCCCAACTCTGCTGGCCTTAGCTCTACACAGAAATTACCCACTATGGTAAATAAATGCAGAAACACACACTCTTTCATAAGTTTACAACTGCAGACAGTGAGATATAAAGAAACGATTTCCAGAATCACAGACCTCTCAGGAGCAAACTGAGTTACAGCCTGGGTTGGCAACACAGGACAACAGCCACTTCTCAGAGATCATAACGGGCCTCAGGTATTTGAAGCAAAGCAAATTAAAAAAGAAAGGATGAACAATGAAGAGAGAAAAACACAGCTAGGATTTCAAACCTTTAAAAAAATTCCAAGAGGTGGATTTTAGGTTGTTGCTTAGAGCACTGAATTACGTACATCTTAGCATTGTAGCATTTAGAGGTGAAAAGGACTATCTCACATGAGAACGTGTAGCCTTAGGAATTATAAGTGCTGTGCCTGAGGTTACATAAAGAATAATGACAGAGCCGGGATCTAACAATCCTGATTTCCAGTCTTATGTTTTTTCTACTATATCTAAGCAGCAAAATGTGCTGGTCTGACTGCATAAAAATATTTAATTGCTTTTGCGATTTAACCCCCCCAAATGTTCCCCTGATATCAACAAGTTCCCTTAGTTACTAAGGGTCAGCACCTCTTTCTAAGCAGAATTTACACCAGATTCAGCTCTAAACACTTCCACATCAGAAACCTAGTCTCCACCTTGGTGATGCTGTGGCTTTTCTCAAACACTGAAGAAATAACCAATCTATATTTGGAATTATAAACCTGTTATTGATAGTCTACTTGTAGCCCAAAAGCAGTAATATACACGGACGGGTGACAGACTGGCAAGTGGGTCAGCCTCTTACCTACAGACACAAGAGAAGTAATATTGTCTCCTTTAGTTCGACACACAGAGGCTGTTGGAAAGCCAGCTGCTTTCAGAAACATGATGATGTGACTCTGCACTTCAATCAGGTCTGGATTTTTGCTAGTTTCCGTGTTGGTAATTTTGAGGACATATTCAGTTGGGCCGTCTGTAGTGTCCTTGGTTCTTGAAGTATATACGTGAAAATTTTGGTCATCATAGCTAGGAAGAGGCTGGATCTTGGAAACTTTTAACCCAAATACTGATTCTACTAATGCAGAGGCTTGTACCTCACCAAAAGTAGGTTTGGCAGGAACCTGTGATTGTTGATCAACCCCACGTGACATGTCTAGGGGAATAAAAAGACAAACCAGAAAGGGGACATATAAATATATTTATTTAAATGATTTTTTTCTCAAGATAGACCAACAATGTTTTTCTATACTGATTCTGTATTTCTTTTTTTTTTTTTGAGACAGAGTCTTACTATGTTGGCCTTGATAGAGTACAGTGGTGTCACAGCTCACAGCAACCTCAAACTCTTAGGCTTTGAGAATCACTCAAACTCAAGCGATTCTCTTGCCTCAGCCTCCCAAGTAGCTGGGACTACAGGCACCCGCCACAACGTCTGGCTATTTTTTGCTGCAGTTGTCATTGTTGGTTACCTGGCCCAGACTGGGTTTGAACCCACCCACTTTGATGTATGTGGCTGGTGCCATAACCACTGTGCTATGGGCACCAAGCCTGTATTTCTTTTGATTATTAATTTTTACACATAAAGTTGAAAAAAATCATATCAGTAAATAAGACCAACAAGCAGCTGTTTTAGCATATGAATAAAAATCCATGTATCATCATTTTTTTTTTTTAGACAAGTTCTCACACTGTTGCCCATGTTGGAGTACAGTGGTGTAATTGTAGGTGACTACAGTCTCAAACTCCTGGGCTTAAATGATCCTCCTGCTTCAGCCTCCTGAGTAGCAATGATTATAGGTGGTCACCACCACACCTGGCTGATTTTTCTTATTTTTTGTAGACACCAGCCATGTTGTCTAGGCCTTTCTGAAACTCCTGGCCTCCCAAAGTGCCAGGATTCTGGGTGTGAACCATTGCACCTGTCCACCATAAATTCTTTTTTAACTTACTTCCCAAACTGAAGGTATATGCCCAGAGACAAACACAGATCAAGAAAGCACCTTGGTATCATCTTGCCCAATCCCTCTTCCTCCTCATCAGCTTTACAGGAGAAATATAGGTCCTAAGGTTAAATGACTTACCCAAAGTTACATACTGTTATAGTACGAATGCAGCTCTCTAGATTCCTAATCCATGATCATGTCCTTTTGACTAGGTTACCATCAGTCTTGGGTTAAAAGTTAAATTTAAATGCAGGGGATCCTCTAGTCACAGCTTTGTGAAATTATAAGGATCACCAGCTACCTCATCACATATATTTCAAATATAAAAATGTGAACCAATGCAAAGTATTGCATGAGGCACATGGGCACATCTAAAAAGTTAACTCACAGTCACAGAAATGCTAAACAACCAAAAAAATTAAAAGTGGCTCAAAACAACAAGTTATAATGCAGTAAATAATAAAGTGACTTAAAGTCAAAGAAAGGCTGGACTTAAGTATAAACCTGCAATGACCAAACTAAGACTGACGTGAATGAGTTCACCTTAATTTGTAGAGTATGTTTTCTACTACTAAAAGAAATAGGGGCTTGAAACAAGAAGTAAGATCAGCTACGAAAAGGACAGTTACATTTGAGTTTATGACCAATGAAATTAATAACTGCCAAAACTATGACATAGACAGGGGAGAGAAACTACTACAGCCTAAGGAAAGGTATTTTTGAGAAGATGGATTTGAGGCTGGGCACCTGTAGCTCATTGGCTAGGGCACCGGCCACATATACTGGGGCTGGTGGGTTCGAATCTGGCCCGGGCCTGCCGAACAATGACAACTGCAACAAAAAAATAGCCGGGTATGGTGGCGGGCCCCTTAGTCCCAGCTACTTGGGAGGCTGCGGCAAGAGAATCGCTTAAGCACAAGAGTTTGAGGTTGCTGTGAGCTGTGATGCCACGGCACTCTACCGAGGGCGACATAATAAGACTCTGTGTCAAAAAAATAAAGAAGATGGATTTGAATTGGAGGGCACTATTTTCTTTGACCTGATAATCCCACTCTCGGCTCCACATTCCTGGCCTATTTCCTGAGTTCCCAGGTATCAGTGAAAGACCATGTGGGGCTTCTGAACATCCTTCAGGATGCGAATATTTGCTTTTACAATCCAAAGATCCTCACAATCTCACCTCCCTCTTTCCCCTAAATAGCTGTATTCTAATCCTTCCTTCATACTATGTTGTAAATAATTGATAACCTTTTGGAGGTGAGTTACATTTTAAGGTATGATTTTGACTGCTGTTCATGGGATACAGTATAGAGCTGTTGCTTCTGAAAGGGATGGGGCACAGGAGAACCTTCTGAGAGGAAAATGTTCTATCATCAGTGTCTTCACTAGGCTTTGGTTACACAGGCATATACACTTGTCAAAACTTTACTTAAGGCTGGGCACGGTAGCTCATACCTGTAATCTTAGCATTCTGGGAGGCCAAGGTGGGTAGATCATTTGAGCAGGAGTTGGAGACATCCCTGAGCAACAGTGAGACCTCATCTCCACTAAAAATAGAAAAATTAGCTGGGCATTGTGGCGGGTGACATAGTGCTGGCTACTCGAGAGGCTGAGATAAGAAGATTCCTCAAGCCCAAGAGGTTTGTTTTTTTTTTGAAACAGAGTTTCACTATGTCACCCTTGTCACAGCTCACAACAACCTCAAACTCTCTGGCTTAAAAGATTCTCTTGCCTCAGCCTCCTAAGTAGCTGGGTCTACAGGCGCCTGCCACAGTGCCTGCCTATTTTTTTTTTTTTTTTTGTAGTTGCCATTTTGTTCAGCAGGCCTGAGCTGGTATGAACCCGCCAGCCAGATGCATTTGGCCAGTGACCTAACCACTTAGCCATAGGCATTGAGCCTTTTCTTAGGGAGGAGGGGCAGAGTCTCATTTGATCACCCCTGGTAGAGTGCCATGGCTTCATAGCTCACAGCAACCTCAAACTCTTTGGTTCAAGTGATCCTCTTGCCTCAGCCTCCCATGTAGCTGGGACTATAGGTACTTGCCACAATGCCTGGCTATTTTTAGAGATGAGGTTTCGCTCTGGCTCAGGCTGGTCTCAAACCTGTGAGCTCAGGCAATCCACCCACCTCAGCCTCCCAAGTGCTGAGATTACAAGCGTGAGCCACCATGTCCAGCAAGCCTAAGAGTTTAAGGTTGCTGTGAGTTATGACACCACCGCACTTTATCCAGGACACAGAGTGAGACTTTGTCTCAAAAAACCAAACAAAAACCAAACAAACAAAAGCAAAAAACTTCACTTAAATACTAAGTGAACTAAGACCTGCAACTCCTACTGAATGTGAAGTTTACCTTAAAAAATAAAAAAAAAGGCTTGGTGCCTATGGCTCAAAGGGCTAAGGTGCCAGCCACGTACACCTGAGCTGGCGGGTTCAAATCCAGCCCGGACCTGCCAAACAACAATGACGACGGCTGCAACCAAAAAATGGCCAGGCGTTGTGGCGGGTGCCTGTAATCCCAGCTACTTGGGAGGCGGAGGCAGAAGACTCGCTTGATCCCAGGAACTGGAGGTTGCTGTGAGCTGTGACACCACAGCACTCTATCCAGGGTGACAGCTTGAGGCCCTGTCTCAAAAAAAAGGCAATGTCCTTCTGAGACATTGGCTAAGGGTAGAAAAGTAGATCTTAGGACCTACTTGGAGCTCCCAAATCAGGCCAAATGCCCATTATTGCCTATTATTTTTGGCTCTGTCACAGCAAAAGTGAAACTTTCTTTAGTGAGAGGGAGGGAATAACATTCAGGGAGGTGTCCTGTGTAATCCTCACCCTGTCTCAGACCCAGGACAACAGCCTGATGAGTCCAGTGATAATAAGGAGTCAAG
>CAUYON010112202.1:0-13075 GCA_963573935.1 Arctocebus calabarensis | reverse complement strand
TTATTTATTTTATTTATTTTTCTTTTTTTGCAGTTTTTGGCCAGGGCTAGGTTTGAACCCGCCACCTCCAGCATGTGGGGCCAGCGCCCTACTCACTGAGCCACAGGCACCACCCTGCAAAGCAATTCTTTTTTTTTTTTTCTTTTTGAGACAGAGCCTCAAGCTGTCACCCTGGATAGAGAGCTGTGGCATCACAGCTCACAGCAACCTCCAATTCCTGGGGTCAAGCAATTCTCTTGCCTCAGCCTCCCAAGTAGCTGGGACTACAGGCGCCCGCCACAATGCCCGGCTATTTTTCTGTTTTTGCAGTTCTGCTGAGGCTGAGTTTGAACCCACCACCTTCGGTATATGGGGCCGGCGCCCTACTCGATGAGCCACAGGTGCTGCCCTATTTTTTTCTTTTTGAGACAGAGTCTCACTTGGTTGCCCTTCGTAGAGTGCTGTGGCATCATAGCTCACAGCGACCTCAATCTCTTGGGCTCAAGAGATCCTCTTGCCTCAGCCTCCCGAATAGCTGGGAGGACAGGCACCCACCACAACACCAGCTATCTTTTTAGAGATGAAGTCTCACTCTTGCTCAGGCTGGTTTTAACTTCGGAGCTCAAGCAATCTACTCACCTCAGACTCCCAGAGTGCTGGAATTACAGGCATGAGCTACCACGCCTGGCAAATTTTTTGTAGATGAAGTCTCAGTATGTTTTTTTTTTTTTTTCTAGAGACAGACTCTCACTTTGTCTCCTTTGGTAGAGTGCCATGGCTTCATGGCTCACAGCAACCTCTAGCTCCGAGGTTTAGGCCATTCTTTTGTCTCAGCCTCCCGAGTAACTGGGACTACAGGCACCCGCCACAACGCCCAGCTACTTTTTTGTTGCAGTTCGGCCAGGGCTGGGTTTGAACCCACCACCCTTGGTATATGGGGCCGGCACCCTACTCACTGAGCCACAGGCATCACCCGAAGTCTCAGTATGTTGCCTATGCTGGTCTTGAATTACTAGTGGCTTTTGAGCAATCCTCCTGCTTCAGCCTCCTACACTGATGAGAACATAGACATGAGCCACCAGGCCTGGCCCCATATTTTCTTTATCCATTTGTCTGTTTGCCTATTGTGAACAGAGCTGCAATAAACATGAGGGTGCAGATGTCTGTCTAATATAATGATTTACTTTTTTTTTTTTTTTGGAGACAGAGTCTTACTTTGTCACTCTCAGTAGAGTGCTATGAGTGAGCCACTGCGCCCGGCCATAATGATTTACTTTACTGTGGATAAATTCCCAATAATGGGATTGCTAGATCATATTGTAGTTCTACTTGAGCCTGAGCCTAGGAATTTGAGGTTATAGGGAGCAATCTAGCCTGCATGAGAGAGTAAGACCTATTTCAAAGAAAGAAAAGACAAGAAAAAAGAAGTTGATGACAATACTAGCCAAAGCAATCCTGAGTAAAGATCAAAGGTGGAGGTATCACACTACTAGACCTGTCTCTAAAAAAGAAAAGAGCCAGGAGGGCAAGGTGGCTCATGCCTGTAATTCCAGCACTCTGGGAGGCCAAAGCAGGTGGAATGCCCGAGCTCAGGAGTTCAAGACCAGCCTGAGAAAGAACAAGACCCCCATCTCTAAAATATAGCTGGTTATTATGGTGGATGCCTATAGTTCCCAGCTACTTTGGAGGTTGAGCCAAGAGAATTGCTTGTGCCTAAGAGTTTGAGGTTGCTGTGAGCTATGTCGCCACAGCACTCTACCATGGGTGACAAAGTGAGACTCTGTGGTGCTTGTAGCTCAGTGGCTATGGCACTGGCCACACACTCTATGGATGGCCAATTCAAACCCAGCCTGAGCCTGCTAAATAACAATGACAACTATAACAAAAAAAATACTCAGGGGGCTTGGCACCTGTGGCTCAACGGGCTAAGGCGCCAGCCACGTACACCTGAGCTGGTGGGTTCGAATCTAGCCCCAGGGCCCGCCAAACAACAATGACAGTTGCAACCAAAAAATGGCCGGGCATTGTGGCGGGCGCCTGTAGTCCCAGCTACTTGGGAGGTAGAGGCAAGAGATTCGCTTGAGCCCAGGAATTGGAGGTTGCTGTGAGCTGTGATGCCACGGCACTCTACCCAAGGTGACAGCTTGAAGCTCTGTCTCAAAAAAAAAAAAAATACTCAGGGGTTGTGGCAGGCACCTGTAGTCTCAGCTACTTGGGAAGCTGAGACAAGAGAATCACTTAAGCCCAAGAGTTGGAGGTTACTGTAAGCTGTAATGCCACGGCACTCAACTGAGGACTGCATAGTGAGACTCTGTCTCAAAAAAATAAATAAATAGGGCGGCGCCCGTGGCTTATCGAGTACAGTGCTGGCCCCATATACCAAAGGTGGCAGGTTCAAACCCGGCCTCAGCCGAACTGTAAAAGCAGAAAAATAGCTGGGTGTTGTGGTGGGCACCTGTAGTCCCAGCTACTCGGGAGGCTGAGGCAAGAGAATCGCCTAAGCCTAGGAGCTGGAGGTTGCTGTGAGCTGTGTGACGCCACGGCACTCTACCTAGGGTGATAAAGTGAGACTCTGTCTCTACAAAAAAAAATTAAAAATAAAAAATTAATTAATTAATTAATTTAATTAAAATAGAAAAGAAAATGTGAATCGTATACACTAAGAAATACTATTTAGCCGTTAAAAAGAATGAAATCCTATCATTCTTGGCAACATGGATGGAACTGGAGGACATTACGTTAAGTGAAATAAGCTAGGAACAGGAAAGTAAACACCACATAAGTGGAAGATAAAAATGTTAATGTCAAGACTCGGCGCCTGTGGCTTAACGGGCTAAGGCGCCAGCCACGTACACCTGAGCTGGCGGGTTCGACTCCAGCCCCAGGACCCGCCAAACAACAATGACGGCTGCAACCAAAAAAAAAAAAAAAAAATAGCCGGGCGTTGTGGCGGGCGCCTGTAGTCCCAGCTACTTGGGAGGCGGAGGCAAGAGACTCGCTTGAGCCCAGGAATTGGAGGTTGCTCTGAGCTGTGATGCCATGGCACCCTATCCAGGGTGACAGCTTGAGGCTCTGTCTCAAAAAAAAAAAAAAAAATGTTAATGTCAAAGAAGTAAAAAGTAAAACAGAGGATACTAGAGTCTGGGAAAAGAAGGGATAAGGGAAGGATAGAGAGAGATTTGTTACATTTATATAGGAGGAAGAAGTTTTAATATTTTATACCATTGTAGGATGACTACAGTTAACAGTAACATAATCGGTGTCTCAGTACCTGTAGCTCAGGGGCTAAGGCACTAGCCACATACCCTGGAGCTGGCATGTTTGAACCCAGCCCAGGCCTGCCAAACAATGACAACTACAACCAAAAAATACCCGGCTATTGTGGCGGGCACCTATAGTCCCAGCTATTTGGAAGGCTGGGGCAAAAGAATCACTTAAGCCCAAGAGTTTGAGGTTGCTGTGAGCTATGACGCTACAGCACTCTACCCAGGATGACATAGTAAGACTCTGTCTCAAAAAAAAAAAAAAAGTCTAATAGATAGAAGACATTGCTTATTCCCAATATAAAGAAATGATAAATGTTTGAGATGTTGGGTATGCTAATTACTCTCATCTAATCACCATACATTATGTGTATTAAAACATCACTGGATATCCCATGAATATGTATAATTATTATCTGTCAATTAAAAAAAAAAAAGGAAAGGGCTCGGTGCTGTGGCTCAATGGGCTAAGGCGCCAGCCAGGTACACCTGAGCTGGTGGGTTCGAATCCAGCCCGAGCCTGCCAAACAACAATGACGGCTGCAACCAAAAAATGGCCAGGGGTTGTGGTGGGTGCCTGTGGTCCCAGCTACTTGGGAGACAGAGGCAGGAGACTCGCTTGAGCCCAGGAATTGGAGGTTACTGTGAGCTGTGACACCACCGCACTCTATCCAGGCAGCTTGAGGCTCTGTCTCAAAAAAAAAAGAAGGAAAGATCAAGTTGACTTGGTCCATCAATTTCACCTTTAGGAATTTATCATACTAAGACACTTGCACATGTATCCAAAGATTCAAGGTTATTTACTGCAGAATTCTGCAGTGATAGCAAAAAAATTAAAACAGCCTAAATGTCCAACAATAGTTAAATAAATCATAGTGTATAATTATACAAAGAACTTGTGCAGTTGCTGAAAAGAAATGAAGTAGGATATATGTATGTGAATATAGAATAATCTAATATCTGCCTGAAAATCAAAAGACCAGCACTCTAGTCCTAACTCTTCCTCTCATTTTTTTTTCACCCACCTCAGCCTCCCAGGGTGCTAGGATTACAGGCATGAGCCACCTCACCCAGTCTATTCATCTCTTGTAAATGATTGGTTGAAGAAACCAGGCATTGTCCTATTAAGTTTTACAGGTTCTGAATATGAGCTGCCTACCTTCACATGGTGACATTTAACAAGTTCCACTGTCCTTTAAATCTCCTATAGATTGATGGTTAGATAGATAGACTATGTTCACATTCAATTTGTTTTCTTTTGTCACAATATTTCATAGGTGGTATTTTGTTTTGCTTTGTTTTCTCTTAAGGGCGGGTATTTCTGTTGCCAAAGGTGATGCTTTTTATTTTCAATTTTATCACATTAGGAGCCATATTATGGCTATCACTTTTTGTACTATTAAGATTAATATTTTTACAAAAGTAATCTAAAGTCAGGGTTAGTGGTAGGTCTATAGTCCCGGTTACTCTACAGGCTGAGGTGGGAGGATTGCTTGTGACCTGGAGTAGGAGGCAGTGAACTATGATTGTAACTGAATGGCCAGTGTACAGACCTCTTTTTTTTTTTTTGAGACAGAGTCTCTAGCTGTCTCCCTGGATAGAGAGCTGTGGCATCATAGCTCACAGCAACCTCCAATTCCTGGGCTCATGCGAGTCTCCTGTCTCCACCTTCCAAGTAGCTGGGACTACAGGCTCCCACCACAACGCCCAGCCATTTTTTTTTTTTTTGGTTGCAGCCATCATTGTTGTTTGGCGGGTCCAGGCTGGATTCGAACCCGCCAGCTGAGGTGTACATGGCTGGCGCCTTAGCCTGTTGAGCCACAGGCGCCGAGCCCAGACCTCTTTTTTTTTTTTTGGAGACAGAGTCTCACTTTATTGCCTTCCCTTTTTTGGCATTTATAGAATGCCATGGTGTCATAGCTCACAGCAACCTCAAACTCTTGGGCTCAAGTGAGTCTCTCACCTTAGTCTTCCGAGTAGCTGGGACTACAGGCACCTGGCACAACAGTTGGCTATTTTTAGAGACAGAGTCTCACTCAAACTCCTGAGGTCAGGCAATCCATCTGCCTCAGTGTCCCAGACTCCCAGAATGCTAAGACAGACCTCCTTTAAAAAAAAAAAATTAGCAGGGTGGTTCACCTGTAATTCCAGCACTGTGGGAGGCTGAGGCAGGAGAGTTGTTGGAGCTCAGGAGTTAAAGACCCCAACACATTAAAAAATGAAAAATCCTGGGCGGCTCCTGTGGCTCAGTGAGTAGGCCGCCAGCCCCATATACCGAAGGTGGCGGGTTCAAGCCCAGCCTCGGCCGAACTGCAAAACAAAAAAATAGCCAGGCACTGTGGCGGGTGCCTGTAGTCCCAGCTACTAGGGAGGCTGAGGCAAGAGAATCGCTTAAGCTCAAGAGCTGGAGGTTGCTGTGAGCTGTGTGACGCCACGGCACTCTACCCAGGGCAATAAAGTGAGACTCTGTCTCTACAAAAAAAAAAAAATGAAAAATCCAGCTGGACACCACAGCAAGCACATGTAATCCCAGTGGCTTCCAGAGGCTAAGGCAGCAGGATGCCCACAGTCAAAGTCTGAAGTAGCAGTGAGCTATGATGACATTGCACACTGCTCAGGGCATAGGGTGGGACCCTGTCTCAAACAAACAAACAAACAAACAAACAAAAAACTACGGCTCAGCACCTGTAGCTCAAGAGGCTAGGGCACCAGCCACATACACCAGAGCTGGCAGGTTCAAATACAGCCTGGGCCTGCCAAACAACAATGACAACTACAACTAAAAAACAGCTGGGTGTTGTGGCAGGTGCCTGTGGTCCCAGCTACTTGGGAGGCTGAGGGAAGAAAATTGTTTAAGTCCTGAAGTTGGAAGTTGCTGTGAGCTGTGATGCCACAGCACTCTACTGAGGGTGACAGCCTGAGGCTTTGTCTCAGGAAAACAAAAAAAAAAAAGGAAATTAAAAAAGAAAAAATGAAAAAAAAAACTAAAAAAAGAAAAGAAAAAGAAAAGCTAAAAAAAATCATTCTAGTTGCTCTCAATGAACGTAAACAAAGTATCACTTACAAGGTTTGTAGTAATAATACTTGAGAAATCATGTATTTTATATAACTTATTAAAATAAATCATGAATATTAAAGTATTCAGATCAGTACACCACCAAAAGCCATTCCCTGGGACACCAGCAGGAGTGCCACTGAGTTTCTATCAACCCCAGCCCTCTGGAATCCCACAGCATACTAGAAGCAGGTCTGAAGTGTTCAGTCCACAGTGTGTTTTCCTCCCTGGTTGAGGAGCCAGGTAACCCTACCTGTAGTCCAGAAGGAGTTGGGGTAAAGTTTTCCCAGAATCTTGGTCTGGTTAGAGTGTTCCCAGCTGAAGGAAAACACGTCGTTCTTCAGTGAACCTTTACAGGGCAGCTCTGCTATATCCCCTTTTTTGCCCAGGACCACTTCCTTTCCCTCAGTGACTGCCAGGAGTAGTGGGAGTAGCACTAGGTGGAAAAGAAGGGAGTCAGGCCTCAAGGTTGCCACTGTCCCCGTCTGTCCCACGCCCACCTTTGCATTTCCCCCACTAACCCTTCCTCCCACTCCATCTTCCCTGGGACCCCATGTCTGAGAACCTACCCAGCTGTAACACCAGGAGCAGGTGCCCGAAAGAAATTCTCAGGTTCATTGTGGCCTTGCTGAGGTAGAGCCCTCGGCGACCCCAGCCTGCAGAAATGGCCGGGCCTGTGGGAGATACTAATCATTAGTCAGCAGGCATTTACTGAGCCCGGCACCTACAGGGACAATCTCCCCTCAGAATCCTTACAGACAATCCAGTGAACTGGACTTGTACACCACTACCAAGACATCCTGTGGGACATACCACAAAATGCTATGCCGGTCAAGGAGGGGGTTCTTTGCCAGGTGGGATCACAGATGGGCCAAACTGATGGGGACTGAGACCATGGAGCCAGGCCAGGATGTGAAGGTGCTTGTGTGCCATGCTGAAATGCTGGGACTTGACCTTGAGTACTGGGAGTCAGTAGAGGATTATATGTAGAGAAGATGACTAGATTTGCAAAGTGCATTTCTTCTACTGCCACAGGGAAGATGAACTGGAGGAGGTTAAGCACCAAAGGTAGTATCGCAACAATCCCAGTGAGAAAAGATGAGGCCTGATCTAAGGTAGTGGCTGCAGGGATGCAGGAGAAGAGTTGAAGGACAGTGGAGAATTCCCAGGTAAAATTCACAGGACTTGGGCCTGATGCAAGGCTCAGAGGGAGAAGGATCAAAGGGTCATTTCCCTGTCCCACATCCAACCAACCCTATAAAGCCTCTGAGTGGGCCCAGTAGTAAAAGACCATTGCAGAGAGTTGAAAGGAAAACCTGGCTTCTGTGGATGTGGAAGACAGTCAAGGCTGGGGGTGGGAATGGGTAATTCAGAAAGGCTGTGATTGGACTCTGTGGAATGGGCAGCAGTGCTGGAGGAGTGATTCTCAAAAGTGTGGTCCTGGGTCAGGGGCAGCAGGAGTACTAGGTAATTTAGGAATGCAAATTCTGGCCAGGTGTGGTGACTCATGCCTGTAATCCCAGCACTTTGGAGGCCAAGGCAGGTGGATTGCCTGAGATCATGAGTTCCAGACCAGCCTAAGCAAAAGTGAGACACGTCTCGACTCGGCGCCTGTGGCTCAACGGGCTAAGGTGCCAGCCATGTACACCTGAGCTGGTGGGTTCGAATCCAGCCCTGGCCCGCCAAACAACAATGACGGCTGCAACCAAAAAATGGCCAGGCTTTGTGGTGGGCGCCTGTGGTCCCAACTACTTGGGAGGCAGAGGTAGGAGACTTGCTTGAGCCCAGGAGTTGGAGGTTGCTGTGAGCTGTGATGCCACAGCACTCTATCCAGGGTGACAGCTTGAGGCTCTGTCTCAAAAAAAAAAAAGTGAGACACGTCTCTTAAAAAAAATAGCCGGGCCTTGTGGCAGGTGCTTGTAGTCCTAGCTATTTGGGAGGCTGAGGCAAGAGAATCACTTAAACCCAAGAGTTTGAGGTTGCCATGAGATGTGACACCATGGCACTCTCAAAAAAAAACAGGAATGCAAATTCTCAACCCCACCCTATACCTGCCAGAACAGAAAATGGGAGTGGGTCTAGTCAACTGTGTTTTTGTTTGTTTGTTTTTTAAACAAAGTCTCACTTTGTTGCCCTCAGTAGAGTGCCACGGTGTCACAACTCACAGCAACATCAAACTCTTGACGTTGGGCTCAAGAGATTCTCTTGCCTCAGCCTCCCAAGTAGCTGGGACTATCGGTGCCCGCCACAATGCCTGGCTATTTTTTTTTTTTTTGTAGAGACAGAGTTTTACTTTATCGCCCTTGGTAGAGTGCCATGGCATCACATAGCTCACAGCAACCTCCAACTCCTGAGCTTAGGCGATTCCCTTGCCTCAGTCTCCCGGGTAGCTGGGACTATAGGCGCCCGCCACAACGCCCAGCTATTTTTCTGTTTTTGCCCTTCGGCCGAGGCCAGGTTTGAACCCGCCACCCTCGGTATATGGGGCCGGCACCCTTACTCCATGAGCCACAGGCGCCGCCATGCCAGGCTATTTTGTTTGTTTGTTTTGCAGGCCAGGCCAGGTTCGAACCCATCTGCCCCAGAGCAAGTGGCCTGCACCCTAACCTCTGAGCTACAGGCACCACCCTAGTCATCTGTGTTTTCACAGGTGATGATCACATTGAACTTTGAAAACACAGAGTTAGATGGAAAGGGAAGGGTAGGGGGATTAGGACTCCCTGGTGTGCAAAGGTGGCAATGTTGTCCAAGGAGGGGAGAAAGGAGAGAGAGCTCTAGGAGAGTAACTAGAGAGATGGGGCCTGACTTTGAATTCCTTCAGGCAGGTTGGAGTGTTGGAGGAACTAGGAGCCATTGCTGGGTGGGGTACGGTAGTGCATGCTGTAATCCTAGCACTCAGGGTGGCTGAGGTGGGAGGATCTCTTGAGCTCAGGAGTTTGAGACAAGCCTGAGCAAGAGTGAGACCCTTTCTCTACTGAAATTAGAAAAATTAGCTAGGTGTTGTGCTAGGTGCCTATAGTCCCAGGTACTCAGGAGGCTGAAGCAGGTGGATCGCTTGAGCCCAGGGGTTTGAGGTTCCTGTGAGCTAGGCTGATGCCATGGCTCTCTAGCCTGAGCAACAGAGCAAGACTCTGTCTCAAAAAAATAAACGAGTCGCTGGCTCAGAGCCTGTAGCACAGTGGTTACGGTGCCAGCCACATACATTGAAGTTGCCAGGTTTGAACCCAGCCCAAGCCAGCTAACCAACAATGACAACTGCAACAAAAAATAGCCAGGCACTGTGGCGGGTGCCTATAGTCCCAGCTACTTGGGAGACTGAGACAAGAAAATCGCTTAAGCCTAACAGTTTGAGGTTGCTGTGTGTGAGCTGTGATGCCACAGCATTCTACCAAGGGTGACATAGTGAGACTCTGTCTCAAAAAAAAAAGCCACAGCTGATCTTTTTTTTTTTTTTTTTTGAGACAGAGCCTCAAGCTGTCACCCTGGATAGAGTGCTATGGCATCACAGCTCACAGCAACCTCCAAATCCTGGACTCAAGCGAGTCTCTTGCCTCCACCTCCCAAGTAGCTGGGACCACAGGCGCTCGCCACAACGCCCGGCCATTTTTTGGTTGCAGCCGTCATTGTTGTTTGGTGGGCCAGGCTGGATTTGAACCCGCCAGCTCAGGTGTACGTGGCTGGTGCCTTAGCCCGCTGAGCCACAGGCACCGAGCCAGCCACAGCTGATCTTTGAGCAGAGCTGTATGCAACATGGTCTATAGAGTTTTGGAAGCTTGATGTGGTAACCGGGTACCAGATGACATAAGACCATGAGAGTAGGAAAGCTTCTGAAGGAAGCCCACCCAGAACGCACCTCAAAGCCAGACAGAAGGCTAGGCACCACAGCTCACACCTATAATTCTAGCACTTTGGGAGGCTGAGGTGGGAGGATCACTTGAGGCAGGTCAAGACCAACCTGAGCAGCAGAGTGAGACCTCATCTCTGTAAAAAAATTAGAAAAATTAGCCAGGCATGGTAGTGCATGCCTATTGTCCCTGCTATTTGGGAGGCTGAGGCAGGAAGGTGGCTTGAGTTTAGGAGTTTGAAGTTGCTGTTGAGTTAGGCTGATGACACACACTCTATCCTGGGCAACAGAGTGAGACTGCCACAAAAAAAAAAAAAAAAGTGTCTTTGAAGTCCAGGCCCAGGCTACTAGTGGCCTCAGAGAAGTGATTGCCCAGGGAAGGAGTCAGCAAGGATGTGGTCCTGGGTTGGCAAGATTAGATTCTACTTTCAGACTTCTGATTCTCTCTCCCAAGCCAGATCTTCTTCCTTTAGCAGCACCATTGCCAACTGAGCAGTGATCTGCTCACTCTGAGTTCCCTTGAACCCTGCTGACATGCCCTGCCTTCTACCTGATGTACAACGACTTGAGTTCCCATCTCTCTCCAACCAGCTCAAGCTCCTTGAGGACAGAGATGACAATCCAGCTAGCTGAGAGGCCACTGCAGGCCTGGCACCAGCTCGAGCATAAAGAACCAAACTTACATCAAGTTGACTTGAATAGAGAAAAAGAAATGACCAACTTCCTTTTTCTGTACTCAACATATTAATTCTGTTTCTAAAATGAGTCATTTAAGTGTGTATGCACCCATAACCCTGGCCTGGAAGAAGCCAACTCACCCTAATCCATGCTACAACCCATTCTCCTTCCCATCTGCCTGCTCTCACCAAAGGCTGACTCCTGTGAACTGGTTGCCCAGGCTCCCCTGCTCACCGGCACCAGCTGGGGCTGGTCCATAGGAAGTGCCCACCAGAGAAGAGATGGGAGCATGGAGAGAGAGGCTGGAGAGAGATCTCTGGGTAGATTTTATGTCCATAGCTATGTGTCCCGGGTTCTAGAAACATCCTTTTTTCCTTTTCAGGACTTCTCTTGCTGTTAATATAGTATCAGTGTGCCTCAATATCTTGGTTAGATCCTTGGACCTCTGTAAATAACCCCCTTCTACAGTCTCTTGACCCTTCTGAGGTGGATTCTGCTTCCTGTTGATCACTAATACACAACCCATGATAGGGATGTAGCACTCACAGGACAATGGGGGGGAGGCTTAGTTTTCCTACTGAGGCTTGGGAGAAGATAAGAAAAGCCCCCTGCAGTTACTCTATCTGCCTGGAAAGGGAATTGCCTAACACATGGTAGGTACTTGACATAGATAAATAGACAGATTTTTTTTTTTTTAGACAGAATCTCACTATGTGGCCCTTGGTAAAGTGCCCTGGCATCATAGCTCAAAGCAATCTCAAACTCTTAGGCTTAAGCAATTCTGTTGCCTCATCCTCCCAAGTAGCTGGAACTACAGACGCCCGCCACAACACCTGGTTATTTTTCTTGTTGCAGTTGTCCATGTTGTTTAGCTGGTCCAGACCAGGCTCGAACCTGCCACCCTCGGTGCATGTGGCTGGCGCTGTAACCACTGTGCTACAGGCGCAGAGCCAATTTTTCTTTTTTTTTTTTCGAGACGTGGTCTTGTTCTGTCACACAGGCTAAGTGCAATGGTATCATCATATCTCACTACAACCTCAAACTCTTGGGATTAAGTGATCCTCCTGTCTCAGCCTCCTGAGTAGCTGGGACCTCAGGAGTAAACAACTGACTCATTTTTCTTTCTTTCTTTCTTTTTTTTTTGAGACAGAGTCTCACTATGTCGCCCTCAGTAGAATGCTGTGGCGTCGTAGTTCACAGCAACCTCTAACTCTTGGGCTTAAGCAATTCTCTTGCCTTGGCTCGGCACCTGTAGCTCAGGGGCTAGGGTGCCAGCCACATATACCAGAGCTGATGGGTTTGAACCCAGATTGAGCCTGCCAAACAACTATAACCGACAAATAACAAGGTCTTGTGGCAGGTGCCTATAGTCCCAGCTACTCAGGAGGCTCAGGCAAGAGAATTGCTTGAGTCTAAGAGTTTGAGGTTGCTATAAGCTATGACACCACGGCACTCTGCCGACTCTACAGAGGGTGACATAGTGAGACTATGTCTCAAAAAAAAGCAGGGCGGCGCCTGTGGCTCAGCGAGTAGAGCGCCAGCCACATATACCGAAGGTGGTGGGTTCAGACACGGCAGCCTTGGTCCGAACTGCAAAACAAAAAAAATAGCCAGGTGTTGTGGTGGGCGCCTGTAGTCCCAGCTACTCAGGAGGCTGAGGCAAGAGAATCGCCTAAGCCCAGGAGTTGGAGGTTGCTGTGAGCTATGTGACGCCACGGCACTCTACCCAGGGCAATAAAGTAAGACTCTGTCTCTACAAAAAAAAAAAAAAAAACAATTCTCATTCCCTTGCCTCAGCTTCCCAAGTTGTCATTATTGTTTGGTAGGCTGAGCCAGGGCTTGAACCCTCCAGCCCTGATGTAGTTGTCATTATTGTTTGGTAGGCCAAGCCAGGGCTGAAAACCCTCCAGCCCCGATATACGTGGCTGGTGCCCTAACCGCTGAGCTATGGGTGCTGAGCCATCATTTTTGTGTATACATATATATATATATATATATATATATTTTTTTTTTTTTTTTTTTTTTTTTTTGAGACAGAGCCTCAAACTGTCACCCTGGGTAGAGTGCTGTGGCATCACAGCTCACAGCAATCTCCAATTCCTGGGCTCAAGCCAGTCTCTTGCCTCTGCCTCCCAAGTAGCTGGGACTACAGGCTCCCGCCACAACGCCCGGCCATTTTTTGGTTGCAGCCACAATTGTTGTTTGGCGGGCCTGGACTGGATTCGAACCCACCAGCTCAGGTGTACGTGGCTGGCG
>CAUYON010112200.1:0-11725 GCA_963573935.1 Arctocebus calabarensis | reverse complement strand
TATTGTGGCAGGTGCCTATAGTCCTAGCTACTTGAGAGGCTGAAGCAAGAGAATCGCTTAAGCCCAAGAATTTGAGGCTGCTGTGAGCTGTGACAACACAGCACTCTACCAAAGGTGACATAATGACACTCTGTCTCTCTCTCTCACACACACACACACACACACACACACACACACACACACACACACACACAAAGAAGAGCTTATATCCCTTATCACAGAGGAAGATCCTCTGTGGTGGTGATGGGAGGAAAATTTCTCCCTCCCACCAATCCCTCAGAGGAGATTAACCCTGGTGGTGTTTTACTCCACAGGGAACTAGCAGGGTTTAACACCTTCCTAGAAATCTCTGTGTGTGATCTCAAGCAGGAGGCTTTCCCAGTACAAGGCTCAGAATTCAGATTTCTCAAGGCTATCCTTAAGGTTAATAATAATAACAAGAGGAGCTGATGTGCTCAGTCAGAGAAACTGCTGGTGTCTTTGTTCCCTCCCTCATCTTACCCTCTGGGCAAATAGACTCCAATAAAAGCAGAGTGGAACAAACACTTGGTGCCATTGCTAGAATCCCACAAATGGGCAAGGGACCCCTGAGTTCCCACCTTTGATTGTATTCTGTGTGTCCTGTCTTTTTCTTTGCTGTTTCTAACTCTATATTTCTTCAGTTGCAGCTAATTCCACAGGTCTTAGTGGACCCTGCCCCCAGGGGCTGGACCCTGACACACAGTTGCAAGTGTGAGCCATAGTGCCTGGCCTTCATTTCTAACCCGTGCAGTCAATGCCAAAATTTCCCTCTAAGCACTGTTTTCACTATGTCTCACAATTATTATTATTATTATCATTTCAGATAGTGGCTCACTCTATTGCCCCAGGCTAGAGAATTTGGGCATCAGCTTTGCTCACAGCAACCTCAAATTTCTGGACTCAAGCAATCCTCTTCCCTCACCCTCCTAAGTACCTGGAATTACAGGCCCCTATCACAATGCCTGCCTAATTTTTCTATCTTTAGTAGAGACAGGTCTCACTCTTGCTCAGCCTGGTTTCCAACACCTGTCTCTGCCTCCCAGAGTTGCTAGAGTTAGTATTGTATACTTACTACTATATAGTATAGTATAGTATTGTATACTTATACTGTTAGTATAGTATTGTAGTATTAGTAGTTGTATTAGTATTTTCATTTAGTTCAAAATACTTAACATGTTTCTTCAGATTTCTTATTTGATCTATGAGTTACTTAGAAGTATGTTGTTTAATCTCCAAGAATTTGAGGGTATTCGTTACTGTTCTTTTACTAATTTCTAATGTAATTCTCTTGGGATCTGACAGCAGACACTCTGTGGTTTCTACTCTTTTTTTTTTTTTTTTGAGACAGAGCCTCAAGCTGTCACCCTGGATAGAGTGCCTTGGCATCACAGCTCACAGCAACCTCCAATTCCTGGGCTCAAGTGAGTCTCCTGCCTCCACCTCCCAAGTAGCTGAGACTACAGGCGCCCACCACAGCGCCTGGCCATTTTTTTTTTTTGGTTGCAACCATCATTGTTGTTTGGCGGTCCAGGACTGGATTCGAACTGCCAGCTCAGGTGTACGTGGCTGGTGCCTTAGCCCGTTGAGCCACAGGCACCGAGCCGGTTTCTACTCTTTTAAATGTGTTAAAGTGTGCTATATGGTAAAGAATGGGATCCATTGTGGTGACTGTTCCATGTGAGCTTGAGAAGATGTTGCTGTTGCTGGGTAAGTAGTTTATAGATGTCAATTTTATCTAGTTGCTTAATGCTTCAACTTAATGCTTCCTGTTCATTATCCACCTACTGGATCTGCCCATTTCTAATAAAGAGGTATTGAAGTTTTCACATGTAATACGGATTCATCTATTCCTCTTTGCAGCTCTGTCAGCTCATGTCTTCTGATGCTCTGTTGTTATGCACACACATTAAAGGATTATTATATCTTATTAAAGAATCGACCCCCTTATCATTATGCAATGCCTCTCTTTATCCCTGATACATTTTCTTGCTTTGAAGTTTGCTCTGTCTGAAATTAGCACAGCTACTCCTACTTTCTTTTCATTAGTGTAAGCATGGTGTATTTTTTGCCATGTGTCTACATTTTTGTTCTGTGTGTCTTTGTATTCAAAGTAGATTTCCTGTAAACAGCATAAAATTGAGTTTTGTTTTTGATCTGCCTTGACAATCTCTGTATTTTAGTTGGTGCATTTAGGCCATTAATGTTCAAAGTCATTACTGATATAGTTTGATTAACATCTATTGTATTTGTCACTGTTTTCTATTCATTGCTCTTATTTCATGTTTCTTTCTTTTTTTTTTTTTGTCTTCACTCTTCTTCTACCTTTTATGGTTTTAACTGAACTTTTTATATTGTTCCATTTTCTCTCCTTTCTTAGTATATAAGTTATACTCTTTTTCTTTTTTGCTCTTTTTAAGTAGTTGCCCTAGAGTTTACAACATACATTTACAATTAATTCAAGCCCACTTTCAAATGAAACGATACCATTTCATGGTTAGTGTTGACTACCTTATAATAAAAAAAAATTTTAAAAATACTAATTTTCTTCCCATCCCTTATATCATTTCTATCATTTATTTTACTTATATAAAGGCATATATATGGGATATATACATTACGTAATATAACATATATAAATATACATACACGTTTACATATGATACATGATATATATATGAACATACACAATTGAATTCATTGTTTCTGTTATTATTTTGAACAAATGGTTATCTTTTGGATCAATTAAGAATAAGAAAAATAAACATCTTTATCTTAGGGCGACCCCAGTGGCTCAGTGGGTAGGGCACCAGCCCCATATACCAAGGGTGGCAGGTTTGAACCCGGCCCCAGCCAGCTAAAACAGCAATGACAACTGCAATTCCAACAAAAAAAGCCAGGTGTTGTGGTGGGCGCCTGTAGTCCCAGCTACTCAGGAGGCTGAGACAAGAGAATCGCTTAAGCCCAAGAGTTGGAGGTTGCTATGATCTGTGACACCACATTGCTCTACCAGGGGACAACAAAGTAAGACTCTGTTTTTAAAAGAAAAAGTCATTATTTTACTTCACTTATTCCTTCTTCAATGCCGTTCATTTCTTTATGTAGACCTAAGCTTCTGACCTATATAATTTTTCTTCTCTCTAACAAACTTCTCTTCGCATCATGTGCAAGGCGGGTCTACTGGCAGCAAATTCCCTCTACTCTTGTTTGTATGAGATAGTCTTGGCTTGGCACCTGTAGCTTAGCAGCGAGGTGGTGGGTTCACTGTAGCTGGTGGGTTCAAACCCAGCCCAGGCCTGCCAAACAACAATGACAACTGCAACCGAAAAATAGCCAGGCATTGTGGCGGGCACTGTAGTCCTAGCTACTTGAGAGGCTGAGGCAAGAGAACTGCTTAAACCTAAGAGTGTGAGGTTGCTGTGAGCACAATGCCATAGCACTCTATGGAGGGTGACATAAAACAAACAAATAAACAAAGAAACAGCCTTTATTTCTCCTTCATTTTTGAATGGTAGTTTCTCAGGGGATAGAATTCTAGGTTTGTGGTCTTTTTTTGCTCTGCACTTTAAATATTGCCCTCCAGTATCTTCTTGCTTGTATGCTTCTTAGCTTTGCTTTTCCGCAGGTAAAGTTTCTCTCCCCCACTCCCAGCTTCTTTCAGGATTTTTTCTTTCTTCCTTTTTTTTTTTTTTTTTGAGACTGAGTCTTACTTTGTTGCCCTCAGTAGAGTGCCATGGTGTCATAGCTCACAGCAGCCTCAAACTCTTAGGTTCAAGCAATTCTCTTACTTCAGCCTCCTTAGTAGCTGGGACTACAAGCCCCTGCCACAATGCTTGGCTATTTTTAGAAACAGGGTCTTATTCTTGCTCAGGCTGGTCTCAAACCTGTTAGCTCAAGCAATCCACCTGCCTCAACCTCTCAGAGTGCTCAGGACTTTTTCCTTATCTTTGATGTTCTTTAATATGAAAATAATATGGCTGGGTATAGTTTGGGGGGTATTAATCTTTTTGGAATTATCTAAGCTTCTTGGATCTGATTTGATGGTTTGAGATCTGAAATTAATTTGGGTAAAATTGTTATTTCAAATATTTCTCTGTTCCTTCCTTTCTTCTAATTTTGATATTTCCATTATGACCTTGTTATACTGTTGTGATTGTCTCACAGTTCTTGGATATTCTGTTCTTTTTAGTATTTGTTCTCATTGCTTTGTATTTATTTATTTTTTATTTTCCTAGAGACAAAGGGTCTCGTGCAGTCACCCAGACTGGAGTGAAGAGGTGTGATCATAGCTCACTGCAGCCTTGAACTTCTAGTCTCAAGTGACCCTTGCAGCTCAACCTCCCAAAGCGCTGAGACTACAGGGATGAGCTGCCACATGCAGCCCTCTTTGCTTTTTAGTTTTGGAAATTTCTACTGATATGGTCTCATGTTCAAAGATCCTTTCTTTAGCCATATCTGGTCTACTGCTAAGCCCACTGTAGACATTCTTCAAATTTGTTGTTGTGTTTTTTAAATCGCTAGCATTTTTGTTTTTTTTTAAATTGTTTTTGGATTTCCATGTCTATGTTTACACGGCCCATCTGTTCTCACATGTAGACATCTCACATGATGTCTCCTTAATCCACTAGAGCCTTAGTGTATCAATCACAGGTAGTTTAAATTCTCTCTCTGATAATTCCAACAGCCTTGCTTGTTCTATCTTTTTGAACTGTGTGGGTTTTTTGTTTTGTTTTATTTTTTTATTTTTTATTTTATTTTATTTATTTATTTATTTATTGCCTTTTGGTGTGCCTTGTAATTTTTTCACGATTACAAACATGATGTATTGCGCAAAATGAAGAACTGTAAATAGGCCTTCAGTTATGTGGTGCTAAGATGTAGTAGGGAGAAGAAGAAAGGAAGCTATATTCCTTAAATTCTGTCCTTACCTCTTATTCATTGAGGAAATTCTGGGCATGCTCCTATAGATTAGCCTCCCATATTAATTCTCCCTTTCCAGTGATTTGGGCTGTCTCTCCTCTCTTTCTCCTGCCACCCGTGTCTTATCACTTTGTGCCTGGTTTCCTATCTCTTCTAGCTCCCATTAGCATTTTCCCACTCCCTATCATTTTGCTGTGACAGTGGAAAACTCAAATAGATTTTAGCAATCCTAGTGATTGGTTGGCTATTAAGACAAAAAATCCAAGGTAAAGCAGGCTTTGGGGTTGGTTTAATTTAGTTGTTCAGCCATGTCATTCAAGACTCACCTTCTTTACTTTTCTCTGCTTTGCCTTCAGTCTTGTTAGCTGTATTCAAAAGTTGGTTTCTTTCAGAGTGGCAAAAGGAATCCAGAAACTCAGGTTTCATTCCTCTATACTTTCCTGTTCCAAAGGGGGAGAGTATCCCATTTGGTGGCTCTCTCAGAAAAGTGAGAAGACTTCTTTCCCAGAAACCCCATAAACATCCCTTGCATGTTACCAGACAAAATGGTACCAATGCCCCTCCTGAACCAAATCTGTGCCTGGGAAATGGCATGCACTGATTGGCTTAGGTCTGGGTTGCATGAACTCATCACTGGGGAAAGAGGGATAGGAGAACTCGATGAACTTCAACCAGTCAGAGAATATTCCTGGAGCTGGGAGTGGGACATGTGAAGGCGGTAGACATCTGACTGAAGCCTGGAAGGGGAGGAAGGAGGATGGGGGAAATGGAGACTGACTATGTAACTAAAAACGCCCTGTACCCTTTGTACATGGTTACTTCAGGAATTCCAATAAAACACTGTTTTTTTATTGCTCTACTACTCTAGCCCAAGGGTCAAATTCACTCTGTCACCTGTTTTCATAAACAGTATTTTTGAAACACAGCCTTGCTCATTTCTAAAGTTATTGTCCATGGCTGCTTTCTCTGATTTCTCACAACAACTGAAGAGTTGAGAATTGATACAGAGATCACAGGGTCTGCAAAACCTAAAATATTTACCAGTTGGCCCTTTATAGAAAAAATATTTGCCTGTTGGCCCTGTCCTAAGAGATTAAAATTTTCATCTGGATTTCAATTTGCTATCATCTATCCTTGCTTTACTTACTTTATTGGTTTTATAAACTTCCTAATCCAAAGAGTTTAGTTTATTTACATTTTCTAAACATTGCATGTTCATTGTCCACTTTTCTCTTTGGTCCCTGCCTTAACCAACCTGGAATCCTTCCCTTCCATTATCTGTATCTTCAAAGGCCCATCTTAAGTCCATGAAGTCTTCTTTGTTAACTTCACCTGCCCTGGAGCCTTCTTCCCTGCATGTAATGTATCTATCACATTATGAGGCATTTTGAGTCTGTAAATGTTTTATAGATACAACTTTAAATGTTTAAATCAGAATATGTTACTTTCCTACTTAAAATCCCTCCACTTACACGACATGTCTTAGAAAAGAAGTCAAAATCTGTCTCTGCCTCAATCTTCCAGTTTATCTCCTACTCAGCAGTGGTCTCTCTGCTCAGGCCCCCTTGAGTTCCTCTTCCTGGAATGCTCTTCCCCCTAGGTCGTGAATGTCTGGCTCCTGCTCACCACTCAGGGGGCAGCTCTCTCCTCTTTGCCAACCCACCAGTCTAAATGGGCTCCCACTTCCTATCCATCACTTGATCACAGTCTCCACTTGGCTTTCTTCATGGGCCTGATCTCAACCCCTACACATCCCGTTAACTGTTGCCCCTCTGGACGTGACTCCATGAGAGCTGGGACTCCATCTCAGTTGTCCACCTCTGTACCTCTAGGTCCTGACATATCCCAGCGCAGGAACGGCTCTCAGGAGTTAAAGAACCAAACCATCAATGGATTTATTTTGTCTTAAAATAAAAAAATAAAAATGTTATTCACTGTCATAAAAATGCATTTATTATATACTTTCATTCATGGTCTAACTAGTTAGGGTTTTCCACAAAGAAACTGCTCTTAGAGATTGCATTAGTTTCCCAGGGCTGTTATGACAAAGTGAATAGTTAACAACAACAGAAGTATATTCTGTCACCCCTCAGAAGGTAAGAAGTCCAAAACCAAAATGTGGACAAGGTTACTTACCTCTGGAGGCTCTGAGGGTGAACCCGTCACATGTTCTCTCCCACCTGGTTGCTGGCAGTCCTTGAGGTTCCTCAGCTTATGGCTGGATCACTCTAGTCTCTGCCTCCATATTCACGTCCCCTTCTCTGGGAGTATCTGTGCATCCTGGTTTTGACTCTTATGAGGACACTCATTAGATTTAGGGTCCACCCCTAATCCATAAGGTCTCATCTTGATCCTTAACTAATCACATCTGTAGTAACTCTACTTTCAAATAAGGTCACATTCTGAAGTTCTGCATGAACATGGATTGTGGTGGTTGCTGCTTAACACTACAGCGCTTTACAACGCAATGTAAACATTTACAATCTACACTACTACGTGTAGTGTAGTGCACATAAGTTATTTTTCGGGTAGCCAGCAACCATTCCTTCCTAAGAGCAGCTCAGTTTCCTGTTGAATAATTACCTCTTCCTCTTATAAATCAGTATTTCTGGCTGGGTGTGGTGGCTCATACCTATAATCCTAGCACTTTTGGAGGCTGAGGCAGGCGGATCACTGGAGCTCAGGAGTTTAAGAACAGCCTGACCAAGAGTGAGACCCCCGTTTCTTTTAAAAACAGAAAACTAGTGGGAGGTGGTGGGTGCCCGTAGTCCCAGCTGCTCGGGACGCTGAGGCAGGGGGATTGCTTGAACCTAGGAGGTTGAGTTTGCTTTAAGCTAAGCTAAGGTCAGAACACTCTAGCCTTGGCCCTAGAGTGAAACTGTCTAAAAAAAGAAAAACAAAAACAAAAAACTTGGCTCGGCGCCTGTGGCTCAGCGCGCTAAGGCACCAGCCATGTACACCTGAGCTGGCGGGTTCAAATCCAGCCTGGGCCCACCAAACGACAATGACGGCTGCAACCAAAAAATGGCTGGGCATTGTGGTGGGCGCCTGCAGTCCCAGCTACTTGGGAGGCGGAGGCAAGAGACTCGTTTGAGCCCAGGAATTGGAAGTTGCTGTGAGCTGTGATGCCACAGCACTCTATCCAGGGCGAAAACTTGAGGCTCTGTCTCAAAAAAAAAAAAAAAAAAACAAAAAAAAAACCTCATCCCACTGCAAGCAAGGAACATTATATGACCTTAGGGACTTAGGTTAGAGACTATTAGAGACTCCTGTTGTCTCTTGATGCTTTGTTTTAAAAATTTATATTACTTTATATTTCCATAGTCATTTAAGACACAGATTTTATCACTCAAAAAACTTCCCTATTTTTAGCACTATAAATCTGTGAATGCACAGGAAACATTAAGCAATCTGGACTCTTAGAACTTTCATCTTGAGTAGAGACACACAAGGTTGAGAAAATACTGGAATACATATATTGGAGCAGCAGTACCCAGAAAAGGTCCTTAAGTTGTTTGTGCTGCCTAGACTGCAGGGGCTGCCCTCATTGCTGTCTTGGTACCTGTCTTGGTTCTCCAGGCGCCCTTCTATCCCCTGAGTTCTTGGCTAGCATTTTGTGAAAGGCCCTTTTTGCTTAAGTTAGCTAGAATCCATTTCTATCACTGCATTCAAAGACTCCAGATCTAAGATTTTTCAGCACCATCGCTGTTTTGCATATTCAGCTCTGAGTTCTGACATGCTGAGTTTACTACTACATGAGACACTACCTTCAAAATGTCAATTTCATCCAAACCCCCAATTACTGCAATTACAAGACCGTATATTAGCGTTATTATTAATTTTTTTATAACCCTTCTTTTTTCCGAAAAGATTTCATTGTGTTAAATTATCCTGCTAAGGTACTGTAAGAACGAGTACGTGTAAAATAAGGAACAAAAATGAGACAAAGGGAGAACAGGGCAGGAAAGTGAAACAAGTAAGAACATAATCTAAAAAATGGCTACTCTGAAAGCTAGACAATATTAGAGGAAAGATGCAATATCCTGGGAGGCTAGAGGCTCCAGCTATTGTCATGGTACTTGGCAACAATAGTTTCTACTTTAAATGTTATCTTCTTAACCAGAATTTCTGTTAAAATCTTGTAATCAGCCAGCCAGAAGGCTGAACAGGAGGGTTGCTTGAGCCCAGAGGTTTGAGACCAAGCTGGGGGCAAAATAGCAAGAAGACACCCCACCCAACCCCATCCCTTGTCTCAAAAATAAATAAATAAATAACAAATTGCAATCTTTCTACATTGAAGTGGGACCGTGGGCTGGGCTTATGCCTGTAATCTAGCACTGGACAAGTCTAAAGTGGGAGGATCACTTGAAGCCAGGCATTTAAGACCACCCTGGGCAACAAGCAAGACTCTATCTCTATAAAAATAAGTAAATAAAAATAAAGGGGAACCACGAACTGAAAAACAGAAAGGACAATGTACAGTAGAACTTCCATAGTTGACACTTCCCTACAGTGACCACCTGCTTAAATTGACCTAATCTGCAGAGACCCGCCATGCACCACATGTAGACATCAGTACAGCACTCAGCTCCTTATGTTGGCCACTTTTGTGTGTTGGCTAGTTTGTGATAGTCTCTTGGGTGGTCACCTTACAGAGGTCCTACTTGCTTCAAGTTTTTGTTATTACTTTAAAGGAGATTTAAAAAAAAAACCCTCATACATCTGCTTTAGTCAGTCTTCTTTTTTTTTCTGTTTGAGTTAATATTACTGAAAACTTAAAGCTGCAGTGCCTTATTTTAAATTAATGATTACTTATTTTGCTTTGCACAATAGGTGGATGTTGGAAAACTTACTCTGTGATCTCTGTGATCTCTGTTTAAAAATTGAAACATTCTAAATAGAATGTGGGAATATTTAAAAGAACATCTGTAGTCAATCCTTTTTGCAGATCAAACATTACTTTCATATTTATTATTTTAGTGATGTAGGATTCTTGCATATTATAGAAATATTGGTTCCCATCTTCCTTCTTTTTTTTTTTTTTTGAGACAGAGTCTTGCTGTGTCACGTGGGCTTACCTTCCATGGCTTCAGCCTACCTCACAGCAACCTAAAACTCCTAAGCTTAAGCAATCCTCCTGCCTCAGCCTCTTCAGTAGCTGGGACTACAGGTGCCTACCACAATGCCCAGCTAACTTTTCTATTTTTAGTAGAGACAGGGTCTCACTCTTGCTTAGGCTGGTTTCTTTCCTGACCTTAAGTGATCCTCCTGCTTTGGCCTCCCAGACTGTTAAGATTACAGGAGTGAACCACAGTCCCAGCCCCCCCTGAAGTTTTTATAAAGATAGTGAAGCCCAGATTTTAAATGCAAACACTGCATAAAGATATTGCTCATACATAGTAATATAGTAAACACAATCACAAGATACTGCTGTTCATTATTGTAATGATGATCTTCCCATTTTAATATTTATTGCATTTTTTTCCGTATCAAACCTTTTCCAAAAAAGACCTGATGCAAGTATTGAACACATCACAAGTGCCACCTAGTGCTTTCTTTGAAAATAATATTTTTTTTTGCATTTCAGAAATAAGAACGAAAACCAAAATGTAGAGCATCCATATTCCTAGGCAGATCTTGTTTGAGAGCTCTGCTACCTAAAAACAAGTTCATTTGTTTTTCAGTTAAAAGAGATTTTTAAAAGAATAATTCAGAGGTAAGTTTCCTTGACTGCAGTTAGATCTGTCAATGCTGCGTGGCTTTAATTCTACACAGATATAGATGGTGTTAAAGAAAGGAGGCTAAAGAAAGGAAAAATCAAATGAGGAATTTCATAAAAGAAGTAATGGCGATTCTTTAGAAAAGCATTTTTTTCCAACTTCCACTGGGAGACGACATCTCTCTTACCTCTCTTTCCACCATCATTGTATGCCCCACATCACTCCTCTTCCCAGTTTTCCCATCTTCAAAGGATTGACACATTAGCATCATCACCGCTACCGGCGACCACAAACCTCAGCTGAGTGCCTACTGTTGTAGGAGCCAGGGCTGGTGTTAAGGACACAAACACAGGCTTTAGTGTCTGCCCTTAAGGAGCTTAAAATCAGCTTGAGGGGAGGAAGAGGAAAAGCAGCAGGAGGAGAACAAGTTCAGAGCATGTGTGCGATGTTAATAAAACAGCAGCAATACTAGATTCTATTTATGTATTTATTTATTTTTGAGACAAGAGTCTCACTATGTTGCCCTGAGTAGAGTGCTGTGGCATCACAGCTCACAGCAACTTCCAACTCTTGGGCTTTAGTGATCCTCTTGCCTCAGCCTCGCGAGTAGCTGGGACTATAGGCACCTGCCCCAATGCCCGGCTATTTTGTTGTTGTTGTTGCAGTTGTCACTGTTGTTTTAGCTAGCCCGGCCCAGCCTGGGTTTGAACCCGCCAGCCTCAGTGTATGTGGCCAGCACCCTATCCACTGAGCTACGGGTGCCACCCAGCAATACTAGATTTTAAAAAGCCTTAACCTGGCTCGGCGCCTGTGGCTCAACGGGCTAAGGCGCCAGCCACATACACCTGAGCTGGAGGGTTCGAATCCAGCTGGGCCCGCCAAACAACAATGACGGCTGCAACCAAAAAATGGCCGGGCATTTTGGCGGGCGCCTGTGGTCCCAGCGACTTGGGAGGCAGAGGCAGGAGACTCACTTGAGCCCAGGAATTGGAGGTTGCTGTGAGCTGTGATGCTACAGCACTCTACCCAGGGTGACAGCTTGAGGCTCTGTCTCAAAAAAAAAAAAA
>CAUYON010112198.1:0-13757 GCA_963573935.1 Arctocebus calabarensis | reverse complement strand
ATACTTTTTCTTCCATTCTTGAGATACTTTACTAAGAAGAATATGTTCCAGCTCCATCCATGTAAACATGAAAGAGGTAAAGTCTCCATCTTTCTTTAAGACTATGTAATATTCCATGGTATATTTATTGTGGTACGTGTATACCATGTAGTATTACTCTTTTTATCTAATTAACTGAAGTAGGGACCACATCAGAGATCACACAGACAGTAACAGCAGAGCTAGAGTGAGAACTCTTGTCCCTCTCATCAAAGCGCAAATCTTCTTTCTCAAGATTCTCAAAACCAGAGTTTCTCAAGTATGATCTTGACACCCACCTGAGTTTAACTGGAGTACAGATCCCTAAGGCCTACCCTAGATCTGCTAAATCATAATTTCTAGGGATAGGCTAAGAACTATCATTTTAATAAGGCTTCCTAAGTAATCCATTCTAAAACCAGAGTCTGAAAACATATGCACTATACCTCAGAATGCCTGCCCAAGGAAAACTGAACCCAGCACGACTCCTGCATTCTAAGTATTATCTTGTTCCTACAGTTCATTTAGTCTAACCTTTTTATCTACTCGGATACTGATTTTATGAAGGGGTATTGAAATTAGAACATTCTCTTCAATCGAACTAACTTTACCTATTTCTTACTGATTCAACTTTGAGAATTTCTGAACTGAACACTTGAGTACAATTTTATGTTCTTGATCCTTAGATGGATACCCTTAAATAGGCCCATGCTTTCTATCCATGTATATATTAAAGATAACCACCAGATACTTGTAACGCTGATTCAAATCCCAAAAGAACATCCATAGAAAATACAAGTAGGTTTTCATTTAGTCATGCCTGACTTGTGACCTTGACAAAGGGTTCACTCTTAGCAACCAACTTTGCTGTATGGGGCAGACCACTGCCATTTTATTATTACAATGATTGCTTCTTTGCTTGTGAAACTTTGCAGGCCTGATATGTGACCTACAAGCTTGCGGCAAACATTTACTTACATTTTTAGCATTAGAGTAATTCCAGAGTCATCTACTAGAAAAATTAAGTGCTTTATGTAGGAAAAAAAACTAAGATACTAAAATAAGTCTTTGAACTGATAGAGCAAAAGATAAGTTTTGAAAGAATTACAATTGATTTCTTCAGATGCATAATTTTACTGAAGAAAGACCTCTTTGGTGTCATAAAATGAACCACTAAAAGAAAAAAGAGGAGGCAACCGGGTTACATTTTATAGTAATTTGGATTCATGGCAGCTCATATCTGCAACATGAAACGAACCAGCCAGTAACTGCAAAGCAGCAGCATCTTCTACCGAAGTTATAGTGTAAAATACTTGCTGGGAGCTTGATACTTGGAAGAAGAGAATTATGGTAGAAAGTTTATCTTTTATCTCTTTTTATTTTCCTATCTTGATAAGCATTTACAGTTATGGGATTTATGGAACCCTGGCTTACCTCTCATGCTGTATATGACTAATTTCTTACAGAATCTAATATTTTTTTTCCTTCTGAGGCATATTGTTGGGACTTTGACTTTTGATGTTTGTTTGTTTGTCTGTTTGTGTTTTGAGACAGAGTCTCACTCTATCTCCTCAGTAGAGTGCCACAGTAGCATAGCTCACAGTAACCCCAAACTCTTGGGCACAAGTGATCCTTTTGCCTCAGCCTCTTGAGTAGCTGGGATTACAGGCGCCCATCACAATGCCCAGCTAGTTTTTCTGTTTTTAGTAGAGACAGGGTCTCACACTTGCTCTGGCTGATCTTGAACTCCTGAGCTCAAGTGATGCACTTGCCTCAGTCTCCCAGAGTGCTGGGATTCCAGGGATGAGCCACTGTGGCCCACCAGGACTTTGGCTTTAAAGCGATGTATGCCTATATTTTTGATACGCTATCTTCTACTTACTTCCAGGGCTGTCACAGTGCCTAAACATGCATCCCGTTCACAGAAACACTATCTCTAAAAACAGAGCAATAAAATGGAAACATGCGCTCATCTCTGATGCTGGAATTACCAGCAAAGTTGGAAGGGAAAAATGCTCAGCCTCAGAAATCCCAGTCAGCTTTCATGCTACCTGTGCCCCCGACCCTCTCCAGGAGATTTTCTTAAGGAGACTGAAAGAAAAACAAAGGCAACCTGGAACTTTGTCTCCCCTGGGTTAATGGACTGGATCTGGAAAGGTCAAATTCGCAAGGACTTTGGTTTTTTTTTTTGGCCAGGCTTGCAGATTCCCAGGGGTGAGGGAGTCTGTTCTCCTCTGGGATTCCCTTGAATTGAAGATATTCACTTGGTATCCATGGAGACTCAGATAGCTCAGCACCAGATGAGCAAGTTATATGTGGCTTGGGGATTTATGGATTTTTAACCACTCTGCACCCTATTTACCATTATTGACAAAGCATCTCACTTTACAGGAAACTGTAGAAATAGTTTTAGGCAACTATTCTTCTGTGGCAAAGTAATAAAAAAAAGTCTACAAGCAGGAAAAGCGGGGGGGTGGGGAACAAACATTGAAGACGCATGCTAAGATCTACTCAGAACTGGAGCACCTGCTATTTGGGACATGGGCCATGCTTGTGGCTGCAGATTTGTTTTTAAACTGCAAGTTCAAAACGTGCATTGATTGTGTGCTACTGGGAAGCATTGGCAAAATGTTAAACACAGCATGCAGGAATCAAAGGCAGGGGCTGTGTCCGGAACAAATATTTAGGATTGCTTGTCCTAAATATTTGTGGGGTTAAAAAAGTTGGCGGAGGGAAGGGAGACACTTCATAAACATCAGTAATCGCTTCAAATAGCAGCAGCAGGATCCTTTTATTAAAAAATCCAGAGTTCATTATCTACACGGGCCTCATGGTAAAATGGCTTTTCTGTTGTGAAAAGGTCACGGAACGCATTAAGAATGACTAGAAAAAGAGAACACAAAACAGTCTGAAAATTTCTAGAAGAGCTCACTGGAAGTTACCCTGGAAGTCTGTTTCATGAATTAAACACAGTCATCTTACCAAAGACGCTGGGATTTAATATAATATTGATGAATGCCTATTTTGAGCTAGGGTGAAATCGCCACTCCTCTGAAGGAATTTTAATTCCAACAGATGTAAAACAGATGTGTACAAAGTAAAATTTACTTTGCCAAGTGCTGGTTCTTAAAAATAGGTCTCGTTTGCCGGATCTGCTAAAAGCTTTGTCTGCATAAGGGATTTGTATAGCTTTCATTAGTTCAAAGGAGAGAGAGAAAAAGGGATGATCGCTCTTTGGCTGGCAGAGCAAAGACGAAGACTTTAACCCCCACGTCAAATTCCAGAAACTCCCTCTGGGCTTGTTCAGGGGATTTGGCCTTTTGCACACAAATTGAAGAGCGTTAGGGTGAAATGCCTCTGTCTTCGATTTTCCATTCTCAATACAGGAAAATTGCTGGGTTTTGAAGTCGTTTTCCTAATTCTGTGTTTATCATGGATGTCTCTGCCCAGTCATGACAATCCAACTGTAAATGACACCTTCTCAGCCCCACTCACCTCTTTGTTTTCAGCTTCACAAGCCCATTGACAGAACAACTGCCTTATTCATGCCCCGCCACTGCCCTCTTACGCACAGGTGGTCCGTCTTCTCAGGGAGTGGCTGTCCATGATTGTGAAACCATTAAAGAGAAACAAGGAACTAGAAATAGAAGATACCTAGTAAGGTGGAGTTGGAAAGAGCCAGAATAAGATTCCTGGCCCAAATAAAATATATCATCTTTGGGCTTACAGTATAGTCTGGATCCTGTTTTTCTTGGCCTTTTTAGAATTTTTTTTAATTAATGAATTAATTTAGTTATTTATTTTTGAGCCTAAGTCTCACTCTGTCACCCTGGCTAGAGTGCCTTGGCATCACAGCTCACAGCAACCTCAAATTCTTGGGCTCAAGCGATCCTCTTGCCTCAGCCTCCTGAGTAGCTGGGACTGCAGGCGCCCACCACAACGCCTTGCTAGCTTTTCTATTTTCAGTAGAGATGGGGTTCTCACTCTTCCTCAGGCTGGTCTTGAACTCATGAGCTCAGGCAATTCACCTGCCTCAGCTTCCCAGAGTGGTAGGATTACAGGCGTGAGCCACCGTGCCCAGCTTTCTTAACCTATTCTAAGGACTTATCTTAATGTAATACACTTTACATAGTATTAAAATCAAAAGCATGAGTCCCCTTCCCCAATGTTTTTACATTTTAAAAATCAACATGATTTCTTTGGTTTTTCCTATTTATTTATCCAGTATGTTCAAGGGATAACTTTTCCATTTTTTGAGATATTTGGAGATAGAATCTTACAAAATAAGCCCCTTGCCCTCTGAGAAATTACAATCTGCTCTAATTAGGAGAAAGAAATCCTTGGGTGAAATAATGAAATAAAACAATGTCTGAATAAGTGTCAATCACAAGTGCCCTCCAGAGAAAGAGTAGGCAGGAAAAAGGCCCTGCATCCCCAAGGTCTTTACTTTGGGGTACACTTTAGCTGCACCCCTCTCCAGGAGGAGGTAACCTACCAGGCCAAGGAGATCAGCCACCCAGAGCTCCCAACCCACTTACTGGGGATAGAGTTAGCAGGATGCGAATTGCCAGTTGTGAGAAAGGCCTGAAATGGCCACACCTTCCTCTTTAAGTTTTTTATCAGCAAAAGCCTTTTTTAAACCCAGTGTTTGTGTACAGTTCAAATGTAGTAAAGAGACAAGCTTAAACTCTTTGGGGTTTTAAGCTAATAAGTACATGGGAAGTGCCCAGCACCGAGTCTGGTGAAGTATGGGTGCTCCCCACCGCCCAAGGACATCAGCACATTGAGAAGAGCTTGGTGGAATGAATTTTCACTTCCAGATGCTTGTTCTGATTTGGCTTTTCAGGAAATAAAGATCAGATTAGCAAAGGAAATACAGATCAGACTAGTGAAGTAAATGAAGGTGTTTAACAAACGGTTTCAGCAAAGATTCATTAAACTATTAGTCACCTGCCTCTACCTATTCCTAAGTAGTCGTCTCTTCATAACAGCAGTTTCCACAGATTGAAAATATTTGAGAAAAAAGCACAATTAAAAAACAATCCAACAGTTAAAAATATACAAACAAAACATACAAGATAACTACATTGCATCCATGTTGTATTATGTATTACAAATAATCTGGAGGTGATTTAATGTATATGGGAGAATGAATGTAGGTTATATACAAATATACCATTTCATATAACGGACTTGAACATCTGTAGGTTTTGATATCAGAGAGGGATTCCTGGAATCGATCCCCCACAGACAGATAGCAAAGGATAACTGTACTCATTGCTATGGGAGGGGGAGGAACAAACAGAGTTTGGAGAACCATCTCAGCGTCTTACCTCAGTTATTATCTTCACCTTTCTCATCACCGCCATCACCCACCACTGCCCAGCCTTCCCAATCTCTCCCTTGGGGCACCTCTGTGGACTTGTGCTGAGTCATGGAGCACATGAAACCCACCAGAGTAAGAACAGGGAGAGCTGGGTTGAAGTCCTAGTTCTTTTGAGAGAGTAGCTTAGCCTTTCTGAAAGCCAAGTAGCCTGCTGTTGAATGGGCTCATATATGTGAAAGAACACTGTAAAGTAAATCAGATATAATGAGTGATGATGATGGTAGTGATAGAATAATAATAGTTGTTGCTGTGAAAAACTGTTTTAGCACAATTCTGGACCAAATCTACCATTTTCTGCAGTTACTGTTACCCACCTGCTCCTCCCACCTTCCTTGCCACTGCCATATGCATGGAATACAGTAATAGATGCTGACAGATGACCAGCTACTATTATAATTAGTCTTAAAGGAGATCGGTGATTCAAAAGGATAGGACTTTAAACCTCTTCATTTCTTTTATTAATTTGACATTTTCTGGAAAGCCAAAACAAAGGATAGCATCTGGGAGCGGCATTAAACTCTTCAAAATGTCCCTTTCCAGGAGAAGCAAGTGATTTCATATTTTTAGCTCTGTAAAAAAGGGAAAAAGAAGGAAACAACATTTATGGAGAAGCTGCTAAAAGGTATGTTATATTAGTATGATCAGGCTGCTCTCAACAAAATACATAGATTAGGTGGTTTAAACAACAGACATTCATTTCGCACAGTTCTCGGGGTGGTAGGTTCAAGGTCAGTGTGCCAGTATGTTGGATCCCTAGCAAGAGCACTCTCTCTGACTTAAAGATGGCTGCCTCCTTGCTACATCCTCACCTAGTGACAGAGAGAGAGAACTTCTGTGTCTTTCTCTTTTGTAAAATCACTAATCCCATCATGGTCACCCCACCTTTATAACTGCAATTAAACCTAACTACCCCCAATGCCTCCACCTTCACATACCATTACGTTGGGGGTGAGGGTGTCAACAGATGAATTTGGGGGGACACAAACATTCAGACTATGATCCAGGTACAGGGAAAAACTTGTTATAATGATAAAAAAATTGTAAATGATATATCTGCTGGAAAAGGACAAGTAAAATATTTCAGAATTAGATGGACTAATTGTTTATAACTATTAACAGAATTTAAATATATAATGGGATTAAATCTGAAAAATAAGATGAAGAGAAAAAACAAGTTACTGAATGGAGTAAAGAGCTAGTTTTCGTTTATGTAAAAAAGAAATTATCCTTAGGCAAAAGGGGTTTAACTTGTGAATAGATACATTTATTACCTACACACACTCATATATGTAAAATATACTATAAAAGTTAGTATTAAATCAGACTAGTGGTTTCTGTATTGGAGGTACAAAACTAGATATGAGGTACCAAAGAAACTAATATGGATTTTTTTAATTCTGTCTTAATTAAAAAGATAGGCTTAAATATAACATGATTTATTCAATAAACATTTATTCAGAGCCTAGTATGATTCAGACTCTCCTTTCTGTGCTGTGGAATCTTGTGATCATGTAGCAGTCCCTGATCTCAAGGAGATGATGGCCTACTGAGCAAGACAGACATGTAATATAGAATGTAAGGCCAAGATGCAACTTTCAAAAATAAAATAACACCAAGTAAGAGGTTAAAGCATGACCACAGGCAATTAATAGGTCAAGCAATCAAGGGAGGCTTGCCTGAGGAAGTCACACTGAGCCGAGATCTGATGGAGATACAGCAACTTTGTTTGCAATATCATTTCCTGCACCTTTGTACCTCCCCCCAAAAAAGTCTGCTGTAGAGCAGCATGAGTTATTTAAAGAGGCACCAAACCTGGGTGAAGCATTTAAGGATGGCAACTTTTTGAACCAATGATTGGGGATGAGCAGAGTATGTATTGAAAAACATCCTGTAATGTAATGACTTAATTGTATATCTGAGAATGAACAGAATGTAAGTCATTTTTTTTAAATACTGACTTTAGTCTCATGTTGAACAAAATCTTCCTAATGGGTAAGAAGTCAGGAAAAATAGTAGTGATTCCCAAGGGCAAGAAGAGCAAGAATGGAGGTGTCAAATCTTCACAGGGAAGGGCAATATTCTTATGTTTATCAAAGAATACATAGTGGGGCCAGGAACTCAAGTCTGCAGTGGGGTAAGATGGCGCCACCACACTCCAGCATGGATGACAGGGGAGAGTTGTTTCTAAGGGGGGGAAGGAGGAAGGATAGCTTTAAAAGAAAATGAGCATGTGCTTCAGAAGGGGAAATAAATAGTTAAAAAGACTGTTTCAGAAGTTAGAAGACATAATCTCAATTTAACATCCTCAGTATTTTTTTTTTTTTTTTTGAGACAGAGCCTCAAGCTGTCACCCTGGATAGAGTGCTGTGGCATTATAGCTCACAACAACCTCCAATTCCTGGGCTCAAGTGAGCCTCTTGCCTCTGCCTCCCAAGTAGCTGGGACTGCAGGCGCCCGCCACAACGCCAGGCCTTTTTTTTTTTTTTTTTTTTGGTTGCAGCCATCATTGTTGTTTGGTGGGTCCGGGCTGGATTCGAACCCGCCAGCTCAGGTGTACGTGGCTGGCGCCTTAGCCCGCTGAGCCACAGGCGCCGAGCCACATCCTCAGTATTGTTCCATTCGACCAGCATGTGTTTGTGGCTTCCTACTCCGTTCCCTCACCCCACTGTGAGCCAGATGGGTTCACGTGACCCTGTAACGGCAGCTTCCACTTTAGCATCATCACCATTAGCCCGCTTTTTGTTAAGGGTTTCTCTAAACCAGAAACAGCAAACTGCTTTATATCCGTTATTTTATTTGATGGACTGGGTGATTGATGAAGTAATCCCTAAGGCTCTTCCAGCATTATTGGCCTTGTAATGAAACGAAGAAGGCACAAGAGACTAGATGAGCTGTGGTTTCTTTCCACAAGGGGCAAAAGGGAGAACAAATGTCTGGCCCACCTCAATTTCCCCCCATTCCCTTTTCTCTTTCATGTACTCTCACTTTATTGAACAACTTAGCTTATTTGTATCTTCTTTATTCTCACTCTACCCTTCTTGCAAAAAATTCCCATTGCAAGGATAAATATTGATTACAAATTCTGGTTTTTGTTCTAAAGGCAAAAAGCTAATAATTATGTTTTGTGAGCCAGAATAATAGATAAGGTTATGATCTTATAAGATGCGTGACTGGACTATTGCTCTTGCTATTACATGCTTTAGATAGAATCCATTAGGTTGTCCAGGCAGGCACATAAATACATCCACCTAGGTGAATGTTAGTAATTTATTGCTGGGACATCAACCCATGTTCTGGGTTAATACATCAGTTCCCTTTCCCGTAGCTGATAGTAAGTCTATCAGTTTTTGAGGACTTATTCATGCTGCCACTTTGAGCCCTTCCCAGTTGTGACCTGCTTTCAAATCAGCCAAAGGTGAATTATGCAGTATTTATTGGAAGTGGTATACGCAACCAGGGGTTCTTGTAAACAAATGACTTGCAGTCTTAAAGCTTTTTAAATAGGCTTCTACACGTGCTTTCTGGGGAAACTGATAGTCAGAATGGTCAGAAATGACAACTATCTTAAAAGCCTTAAATAGACTGGTGGTCAAGTAGGTTGATGTAAAATGAAGCCTGAATGTACAGAGACAAGAGAGCTCATGTCGGTGTTTAGTCTCCAGCTTTGCGTTGAGCTATTTACCTTATAATTTGTTTATGTTCTTCTTCTTTGTATTTCAGCAAATTCTATATTTTAAATGCTTTTTTTAAAAAAAAGAGTGAACATGTAAAAGAATATATTTTCACTTTTGTATTCTCCTTCCAAACACCTCCCAAAACAAGGTAAAGGATTTCCTACTTGGCTATGTTCTGTGACTTGACCTTTAAACCAGACTTTGTTTTTCCATCAGAGCCCTGTTCTCTAGTTTCTTTTGGCTCTTGTATTGGACTATCGTGTAACAGGGTGACACTTGGACAAGCAGTAAGGATAAGGTTGTCACATGGTAAATAATCTCTTTATGAAATGTTGATGCATTGACCTACATCCAACATTACCAAAGAAATAGAACATTACAGAAACCATGGGATAGTGGCTGGGGACAGGACAGGTATCACTCCTCTGCCAGTACATTGATGAGCAAAGAAGGAGACCAGAGGCTGAATGGGGAAAGAATAAAGCAGGTACTTAGTAAATATATTAAACACAATAACAGCTACGTATTATCTAGCAGAGTTTGTGTCAGACATACTGTGTACCACTGGGTGTACAGGCATGTATCTACCATGTCCGATTATGGCTACCAAAAAGAGTATCAATACAGTACTTTATTAATAAGGAAGCTGAAAGTATTTATTTCTTAACATTTTATCTAAGGAAGTACATCTTAAGTACCTATATATATATCATCCCTGTAAGTTGAACAACATTCTGATGCTTCAGTCTGGCATTCAGATCCCTCTACAATCTGAGTACAGCCTATCTTTCTAATTCCATTACCTATATTGAGCAGAATAAATCAGGACAATGAAAATCACTCTATGATTTTCAAAATAGGAGAATTTAATATGAGAAATTAATTAGAGAAATGTTGGGGGGAAAATATCAACTCCTACCTTACATCATACATAAAAATTTAAATTGAAATGGGTCATATATTTCAATGTAAAAGCTTAAAACTATAGAAATTCTAGAGGCATACATAAAAATAAATGTTTGCAACTTCAGGAGTAGTAAATATTTTTCAAGTAGACCCCAAATAGCCAGAATCATAGAAAGAATTGATAAATTTTGACAAAATTGATACATTTTTCAAAATTAGAAACTTTTGTTCTTTAAGAAAATAAAAAGTTGCGCCACAGATGGAAAGAAAGTATTTATAATACACATATCTGACAAAGAATTTGTATTCAAAAGATATAAAGAAAGAACTGTTGCAAGTCAGTAAAAAGACAAAACATCCCCATTTAAAAATGGGCAAAGCATGCAGATGACCTTCCCTGTATAATTTTAGGAGCATTATCAGCTGCTTTATTTATTCATTTTTCCTTTTTCACTACTGCCCACCCCGTTCAACACATGCACACCCCTCCATTCTGGAAAAATATGGAGTATAAGCAAATAAATAAAAATTAACATTTACTACAAAAGAAAAATGGGCAAAGCACTTGAACAGATATTTTACCAAAAAAGATATACATACTTCTTAAAACACACATATGAAAAGAAGCTCGACATCATTTGTCATTAGGAAATGCTCATTAACACTGCAACCAAATACTCATTATATACCTACTAGAATAACTCAACTTAAAAATTGATGTTGGGCTCAGCACCCATAGCACAATGGGTACAGAGTCGTCCACATACCACCTACCAAGGCTGGCAGGTTCGAACCTGGCCTGGGTCAGCTAAACAACAATGGCAACTGCAACAAAAAAATAGCTAGGCATTGTGGCAGACACCTGTAGTCCCAGCTACTTGAGAAGATGAGGCAAGAGAATCACTTAAGCCCAAGAGTTTTAGGTTTCTGTGAACTGTGATGCCATAGCACTCTACCAAGGGTGGCATAGTTTGTCTCAAAAACAAAAAAATGATGTTGCCAACGTGTAGAGGAGCCAAGACCCTTATACATTGCTTTTAGTGGTAGAAAAATAGTACAGCCGGGTGGCGCCTGCGGCTCAAGGAGTAGGGTGCCAGCACCATATACCAGAGGTGGTGGGTTCAAACCCAGTCCCAGCTGAAAACTAAAAAAAAAAAAAAGAAAAAAGAAAATAGTACAGCTGGCTCGGCGCCTTTGGCTCAACAGTCTAAGGCGCCAGCCACGTATACCTGAGCTGGCAGGTTCAAATTCAGCCCCAGCCCGCCAAACAACAATGACAGCTGCAACCAAAAAATGGCCTAGCGTTGTGGTGGGCATCTGTAGTCCCAGCTACTTGGGAGGTAGAGGCAGGAGACTCGCTGGAGCCCAGGAATTGGAGGTTGCTGTGAGCTGTGATGCCACAGCACTCTATCCAGGGTGACAGCTTGAGGCTCTGTCTCAAAAAAAAAAGAAAATAGTACAGCCATGTTGAAAAACAGTTTAGAATTGACAGCAGCAATATGGCAGAACAGGAACCTCTAGACCAGTGGTTCTTAACCTGTGGGTTTCAACTCCTTTGTAACAATGAAAATACATCCTGCATATCAGATATTTACATTACAATTCATAACAGTAGCAAAATTACAGTTATGAAGTAGCAATGAAAATAATGTTACGGTTAGGGGTCACCACAACATGAGGAACTGTATTCAAGAGTCACAGCATTAGGAAGATTGAGAACCACTGCTATAGACCCTTCTTCCCCATCAAGATAACAACTGACTTAACAATCTATAGACCAGTTGCCTTCATGAGAAATACAGAAGCCAGTTAAGAGGTTCCTGTGACTCAGACAAGTACAAAACCAACTGCTTCAAAGCCCAGTAGGAGCATTCATGGCACTCACAGGAGCCACTCCTCTCTGGCATAGTGTGGTACTGTTGGAGAACACTCTGAACTTAAAACTTCTTACTATGTAGGGAAAGAGAAAAGCGAGATGTAAAGTGGAATGTCCAACATTGAGACTTTTGGAGGAGTTGCCTGAGGGATTGCTTTCTGTCTTGCCTGAATCTAAGCATAGGCAGGAACAGGGCAACAGGTTGGGTGATTCACAAGACGAGGTTGAGCATCAGACAATAGGCGGAGCTCCAGTACCACTGCTTGCTACAGCAGCAGAAAGGCTTCAGTGACATAGACAGGCACCAGGAGGAATTCCTACGAATCTGTTCAATTACAGGCTCAAACCCAGAGAAGCTTGAGAGGGCTCCAGAATCTCTAGCCAGTCTGGTTGGTAAACTACTAGAGACTGGAGAGAGCAGCTGATATTTCAAATGCTATAAAGTCCCAAAAGAACTTAACAAGGAATACAAAGAAAAAAAGAAAATAGCCCAATCAAAGGAACAAATTAAATCTCCAGACATCAATCCTAAAGAACTGAAGATGTATAAATTGCCATATAAAGAATTCATTCAAGACTCGGCACCTGTGGCTCAACAGGCTAAGGCGCCAGCCATGTACACCTGAGCTGGTGGGTTCACATCCAGCCCAGGCCCGTCAAACAACAAAGACGGCTGCAACCAAAAAAAAATGGCCAGGGGTTGTGGCGGGCACCTATAGTCCCAGCTACTTGGGAGGCGGAGGCAAGAGACTTGCTTGAGCCCAGGAATTGGAGGTTGCTGTGAGCTGTGATGCCACCACACTCTATCCAGGGTGACAGCTTGAGGCTCTGTCTCAAAAAAAAAAAAGAATTCATTCAAAATAACCTTGCTAAGAATAGTAAGTCAATTAAAGAAGAGCACAGGAAGACTATACATAGAAAAGCTATACATAGAAAAATGATGCACAAGCAAAATGAGAATATCAACAACCATGAAAAAGAACCAAACAGAAATGCTGTAGGTGAAAAAGGCAATTAACCAGGTGGCACCTGTAGCTTGAAGGAGTAGGGCACCAGCCCCATTTACCAGAGGTGGCAGGTATATTGGAAGCTGTGGCCAAAAACTGCAAAAGAAAAAAAGGCAATTAACTGAATTAAACATTTACTAGAGGGGATCAATAACTGAAATTATTGTGTCAGAGAAGCAAAAAGAAAAAAATGAGTAAAAGTGTAGAATCTTAAGGTACTTAGGTTATACCATCAAATAGACAAATATATGATCATGACAGTCCCAATAGAAGAAAGAAAAGAGAAAGAGTAGACAGCTTATTAAAGACATAATGGCTGAAAGTTTCCAAAACTTAAGGAATAAAATACATCTAAATTGAAAAAGCTTAATTGACTCCAAATATAATGAACCCAAGGAAGTCTACACTGAGACACATTATAATCAAACGGTCAAAAGCCAAAGACAGACAAAACCTTGAAAGCAGCAAGAGAAAAGTAATGCATCACACACAGGAAAACAACCATGTTATTAACATCAGACTTCTCAGCTGAACCTTTACAGACCAGAAAAGAGTGAGATGATCTTTTCAAATTGCTGGAGAAAAAGAACTCAATTGCCACACCATGGGGGTGGGGGAAGGGAAGAGCAGAGAGAGAAAGAACGAGGGTGGGGTGGGGTCTTGGTGTGTGCCACACCTTTTGGGGGCAAAACACGATTGTAAGAGGGACTTCACCTAACAAATGCAATCAGTGTAACCTGGTTTCTTTTTTTTTTCTTTTATAATTTTATTGAATCATAATTGTGTACATTGGTGCAATCATAGGGCACAATGTGCTTCATATACAATCAGAAATATTTTGATTGTACTGTTACAGATAGCCTTCATGGCATTTTCTTGATCACTATATA